>APFE030319475.1:0-92892 GCA_000404065.3 Pinus taeda
TTTGAAAAAGGAATATTTGACTTCATAATACTGATTCACCCCCCTCTCAGTATTGTTTCCAATAGCAAAGACACATAAAAGTAAACAAAGGAGGTATTGGGCACTTGGATTGGGCCCAACCCCAAGAGATACAGCCTCCTAAGAGAGATTAGAGTTGGTGCAAAGCTAGATTCTTCTTTATTGATCAAAAGAATAGTTACATTCCAAAAAATGTCCACAAGGAAAAGCTTGAAAATGTGCTAAAATGCAGAGCTAGCCTACTACCTAAAAAATGACTAAAATTGAACTACAAACTAGCTAACTTCTGCCAACCCAAATGAGGCCCTAAACCCTCTTATTTATACAAATTGAGGACCCCAACAACCCTCCTAAACTTTAGGTACTCAGCTGCCAAAACTTGTAGTTAACAACAACTTTACTAGCCCTTGCTCGGCTGCCCTTGTGATAATTGATGTGGTGGCCCTTGAACTCCGAGCTGATGGTGGAGAATTCAAGGTAAGGGCTCATAAATGAAGGGGACACCTTCCTACAAATCCTCTCCACGAATTTGGCTACCAAGTGCTCATTTAAACCTTTGATTTTGTCACCAAATTGACCAAAAAGACTTCATAAAGCACACATTAGAGTTGTTGGCATAATGACTAACCCAATTCACTCTATTAACATAAATATAATAAAAAACATGTAATAAAATAATGAGAATGGTGGATTAAGTCGAATTAAGAGGTTGAATGAGCCCATATAATTATCCATTTTTGGGGCTCACCAGTAGGTTCAATGTTGCTTCTGCAAAATCCATTCTTGATCATGTAGCTATCAATTCTACTATACCAAGCTCTAGAAGCTTGCTTCAGTCCATAGAGTGCTTTATTCAACCTGCAAACTTTCTCTTCGTTACTTTGAACTTCATATCCTGGAGGCTACTGCACATAAATTTCTTCTTCTAGTATTCCATTCAAGAAGGCTGATTTCACATCCATATGATATACTTTCCACTTGTTCTGAGTTGTTATGGCTAGAACTTCTCTTACAATATCCAATCTGGCTACTGGAGCAATTGTTTCTCCAAATTCTATTCTCGGATGTTGCAATAATCCTTTTGCTACAAGTATTTCTTTAAATCTTCCAATTTCACCTTTCTCATTCAACTTTGTCTTATACACCCACTTCACACCAATGAGATTGTTTTCCTTTGGTAAATCAACCAAATCCCATGTATCATTCTTTTCAATAGCTTCAATTTCTTTATCCATGCCTTGCACCCAATTTTCATCTTTGATTGCTTCTTCAAACAAAGAAGGTTGGAATGACAACAATGCAAAATTTGAGCTAACATCCAAATCATCATAAATATCTTTCAAAGTTTTGATCTTTCTCTTACCATTGCTCGATCCATCACCTGATTGATTGCTCGAAGAATATTGATCTCTTGATCTACTTGAAGATCCATGCTACTCTGAAAACCTTGGAGTCCTTGTTGGTGTGTCTCTGTTTGGTGTCTTCACCTGTGATTCTTGCTGCTCCTATTTTGCTACATCATCTTCTTCCATCAGTGGCACTTGTGCATCAACTGTTTTGTCTACAGTTCCATTCCATGGCTCTTGTTCTTTGAACACAACATATCTGCTAATTATGGTCTCCTTTGTGATAGGGTTATACAATTTGTAAGCTTTTGATTTCTCATTATAACCAGTGAATATGCACTTTTCACTTTTATCATCCAATTTGCCTCTTTGCTCCTTAGGCACATGTGCATAAGCTAGACATCCAAATACTCTAAGATAAGATATGCTACAATACATACCTGACCATGATTTTTTTGGTACTTTGTTCATTACTCTTTCTAGAAGATCTATTGATCACATAGATAGCACATGCAACTACTTCTACCCAATACTTATTAGATATGTTTCTACCTTTCAAGATGCTTCTTACCATGTTCATAATTGTCTCGTTCTTTCTCTCTGCTACACCATTCTGCTGCGGTGTGTACCTGGTTGTAAACTTTCTTCTGATTCCATGTTGTTTGTAGTAATCATGGAATGCCTTTGAGTCATATTCTCCATGATCTGACTTCAATACCTTGATCTGTTGATCACTTTGGTTCTCTGCTAAGGCTTTGAATTATTTGAACTTTCCAAAAGTTTTAGACTTCTTCTTTAAGAAGTAAACCCAAGTCTTTCTACTATAATCATCAACGAAAGTAAGGAAGTAACAACTTCCATCAATCGACTATGTCCTCATAGGTCCACTGATGCCAGGGTTACCCTCACTTACCCCACAGTATGCATCTATAATGAATAAACATATTAGTCCTAGGTATTTAACTCTCAAAGGAGTCAAATATTCATCTCTCAATGGTTAAGGCCTTATTCATCAGTTCCTTTATATCGAAACTCAATCACCCCGCTTTAAACCTTCTATCGGGACTTTAATCAATCCTCGAGCCTTCATATAAGACTTTATTAAAGCCTTTCATTAATCCTTTCTATCAGAACTTAAAACCCTCCATAACCTTCATTAACCCTTATACCACACATATGCAACCTTTTCCCTCTCTTAACGTTGGTTAAATATGTTTTAACGTATAAACTTTCTCATCGGCACTATTTCCCTTTATAACCCTTTACAAAGGAAATGCCACAAAACATACATTTTTGCCTTTATACAACCTCTACGCACTCCCCAAGGTCACCTTTATCGCAATTGGGTATCGTAGTCCTTGCGGTCACACCACATATATGCCTCATCACCCCTTGCGACTCTGATATTCGACTATCAGAATGTTCAAATCACACCTTTGCATTAAAAGACTCACACAACACTTTATAGGAATACAAAGGAATACATTGATATTCCGACCTGAACACATAACCCCAGACTTCAAAGTTTATAAGCTCGCGTCTATATCTATCATCGGGTCTGCCCTTCCATATCAAAACTTTCTTTGTGCTGCTCCTCCTCGGATCTCTTGATCACCGAAGCCTCCGATCAAATCTTGACCGTCTGTTCTATCCTCCAATCCAACGGTTGACATTACTCTCAACCGTTTAAACTTGCGCGCTTATTCTTCACCGTTGATCTGCACCCAATAGATCTGACGGCTGTCGTTGATATCAGGTAGATAACAAGCGTGAGGATTAACCACCCGATAAAGTGTTTTCCTCTCTCCTCTCGCTGCCACTCGTCATTTGATGAGTGGAATCGGCGCTCGTCCTTCAATACTACTTACAGTTTTGAGGCTGCTCGAAATCCACTTTCACTATTACAAAATCATCGATGTGATATTCCTTCATCTCCTCTACAATTGGCTCCTGGCTGTTGATCTTCAAGATCCAACGGTCGCTATGCATCATTTCTTCACTTCTCGTTTCTCCGTTTACTTATGTTTTTACGCTATTTCTTCAATTTCCCTTTGTAATTCGAGTTTCTTCAAAGGTTTTGGGTCTTATACTATTTCACTGTGCACTCTTCCTAAGCTTGTTTTTTGTGAATTATTACATCGTCTTCTCTTCAGAGCTTCACTCTGATCACCAAAGTGGATTCAGTGATCCCTCATGATTCCTCTAAATTGTTCTTCTCCTCTGCGTATTTCTTTAGAACTCTGCCTACAACCCTGTCACAGAACCTATGAATTCATAGTTTACATGTAATTCAATCATTCGATATTCATTCACACACTTACATAGTTCTCGAATGAACCTCTATATATATAAATGTGAACAACTGATTACAATTGATATTTCTCTATCTCTCACAGGCCTATTCTTCAATATCGTGGCCTCCCCTTGCACTCTGCCCATAGGCTTACATTTATACCAGAAAGGTTCATTGAACTAATCCTAGTTCAACTCATAAATCTACTGGACTGACACCTAAATCCTCTATCCTCTACATCCACTTATAATATCCATTTAATTCCTAAGAGCTCTCCTTAGTTCCTCGAATCATGGAACTGGTTAAAGAGTCCTAATTGACTTTAGACTATTTTTTCATTATTTCCCACTCATGTTCTCATTTATTTGAGAGTATTTACAAACATCTCACATTATCTAATTTAATTCATATTATATGCACTCAAAAGCCTAATATTACATTAATTCATCAGTTAGGAATTCAACTTCCTAAAAATACATGACCCCCTATGTCTACTTAATTACAATGATTTTCTCTTAGGTTGAATGCTCCTGCATCAGACTCCCAAAGTAGAAAACATTCATGATCTCCTGATCATGTGTCTTCTGATCTTTGTCTTCCTGGATCCCATACTTTGTTTTGTAACTGCCCAAATACCTTGTACCTTTGTTGTTGATGTATATATGCTATCTTCTGTTCCATGTTCTTCTTCTTGTCAATCAGGTTCAAACTCTGATTGATCATGCTTCCTAATGTTACCATTTTCCTCCAACTGGATTGCTTCATCATCAGCTACCACATCTCTTCAATCTCTCTCTCCAATACATCCTTGGACTGGTCCATGTTCTACTTCTTACTTCTAGCTCCTTCTCTTTGTTTCAGGTTGTTGTTGTTGTCCACTAATTCTTTAAACTATTGCTAGTTATTTTCTCTTTGTAGTTGTTGGTTTACTTTTTCTTCTTCTTTTGCTCTTGTTCCAACTTTTTCTTTGCTTACTATGCTTACTGCTTCCCTATCATCCTTACCCTCTTTCATGATTATTTCTATCTGCACCAAATCATGACTTTTCAGCATTCTCTCCAACAATTTAGCATCTCTGTTCCATGGATTAAGTTCTTCCACAAAATCTTCTTCTTCCATTTTTATTTGGCTGCTCATCTATGCCAAATTTCCTCCAGCAACTGCAACTAAACCTGCACTCACAAAACACTTGTTAAAATCAAAGGCACAGGGCTTATGCGCCTTATCTTCTTTTGGCAAAAATTCAGTTTGTTGCTTTGTTTCTTTCTCCTCTGTCAGCACATCAGTATGGTGTGTTAAATTCTCAAAAGAACTCATGAGACTGGCAATTAGTCTCTCTTTCACATCATCTGCTCTAATGATGTCTTCCTACTCTTGTCCACCATAGTGAACTCTTTACTTTGCAGTGTTAATCTACTGAACTTTCAAATCAATCTCCTTTTTCTTATGATTGTCATTCATGACAATGTTTTTGTTTTCCTTTTTCAGCAATCTCTCTTGAACATCTATTCTCTATTTTTCCAACTCCCTTCTTTGAAAATCTAATTTTCTATATAACTCAATAATTTCAATTGGAGTAGAATTTGGAAATTTCACACAATTTTCCATACCTTCCTTTGTTACTGATAAATCATTAGATGTCCATTTTCCCAAGGTTAAATCTTTTGCATAGGTTTCTTCCTTCTTAACATCCTTCAGTAGATGTCTTTCTCTTTTTCTGACTGTCTCAATAGCTTCCACAACTATTTCCATTGTGCCCATCATCATGGTGAATTGATGATTCTTTACTATGTTTTCAGCTAACATGGTCTCTTTTTCTTCAGTACATTTTGCCTTGCTATCCCTCTGTAGCTCTTCTCCCAGAGTTATCCTTGTCTCACCATCTGCATTAACATTCTCCTGTATTTGGTTTTCATTAATAACATTAATCAAACTCATTTGATTACCTTTCTGAGACAGTATTCCTTCATTCTTCATCAAAATAAGATCTTGATTCTTCATCTCTATGACAGCGTCTTTAGACTCATCCATAGACTTTTTCTTATGTATGCAATCAAATTCTTCTTCTTCTGAGAAGTTTTCTTTTTCACCTTCTACTTCTAGATCTTCATCTACTCTGAAGATATCTTCAAAAGGTTGTTTTTCTCCTGCAATACCTACCATCATACACAAACTATTAGCTTTAAAGACATAAGACCATGTGGTCCCACTTGATGTTTCAGCCATCATATCTCCTCACTGTTCCAAGTTCTCTTTATGACTCAAAAATTCTTCGATGGTCACCTTTTCAATCTCCTCAAGCCCTTCACTTGGTTTCTTGATATCTTTCCCCAATTGTATATGAAACCTATCTATCTTGTCTTCTTCCATAACAGAATTTAGATTCTGCTTGTCTTCTTTCTCCTTTATGAAAATATCAGCAAATTGTCCTTCTTTACATGTTTCACCTGCAAACATAAACAAATTGTCAGATTTAAAACCATGTGACCCTTTGGCCTCACTTGAAGTTTCAGTCTTCAAGTCTTCATATTCACTCTCTCCCTGAATTTCTCCCTATTCTGGTTCACAACTGCACTCTTCCATTTCCTATTCAACTTCCATGAGCTTTTCCCCCAGCCACTTTACTTGCTTTTGATGTAGCCTTCTCTGCAACTTATGCCATTCCACTAGCTTCTTCCTTAATACCCAACCTTGTCTCTGTTTTTCCTCTGGTATTCTCCTTAATGTATCGAGTTGTTCTTTTAACTCGGCAATCTCTTTTCCAATTTCCTCCTCACTCATCCTCTTGCCATTTGCCTTGGCATCCTCTTTCTTCATATTTCTTCTATTGTGGCTTCTCTCTGAACCTCTGCTATGACTATCATTAGTCATCTTCTTCTCCTCTTCCTTCATCAACTCCTCACTCATCTGCAACAAAACTCTACAAAAGCTAGTCCTCCTGGTTGCAATCTTACCTCACTAAGCTCTCCTTACTCAATATTTTGGTAAGCACAGCTCCTCTGTCTAGAACCTCCTCTTGAGCAACACCTTTTCTCCTTCTAGGATTTTGCAATCTTTCACTCTCTCTTAAGAACACTTCAACTATCCTCTCTTTGTCCAACCTCTTGTTGGATTCTTCAGGTTCACTACCACTTTTTCTTCAGAATATTTTCCTTACTCTGTCTTCAAGTACACATCTGGTTCTCCTCACACAGCTTCTCTTGCTATCCTTTGTTGAGATGCTTCATTTGCAACCACAATCTTTGATTTAAATTTGAAACAAAACACACTATCTTACCTCCAAGATCTATGTATGATTTTATTCTCCCATTCTTCTGCACTTCGAACGGATTGTCCTCTATTTGGTCTCCAAGTCCTCTTTCCTTCAGAACTTTTACTAATCAATCTTGCTCTAACTTTTCTTCAAGGAATCCTCTATTCCTGTCTACTCCAAGCCTCTGCTGCAGCTACTACAATCTCTCAAGAACTCCAAAAGTTTCCCTACAATCTTTTGTTGTAGCCTCAATCATTCATCAATTAACTTATGCACATTACCTTCTTCTGTGTGCACACTCCTTTTCATAGGAAATATTTCCCTGCTCTGATTACAATTTTACTTTGATACCAATTCCGCTCTGATACCAAATGATGCCAGTGTTACACCTGCTTACCCCACGATATGCATCTACAATGCATAGACACATTAGTCCCAGGTATTTAACTCTCAAAGGAGTCAAGTCTTCATCTATCAATGGTCAAGGCCCTATTCATTGATTCCTTTATATCGAAACTCAATCACCCCGCTTTAAACCTTCTATCAGGACTTTAATCAATCCTCGAGTCTTCATATAAGACTTTCTTAAAGCCTTTCATTAATCTTGTCTATCGGAACTTAAAACCCTCCATAACCTTCATTAACCTTTATACCACACATATGCAACCTTTTCCCACTCTTAATGTTGGTTAAATATGTTTTAATGTATAAACTTTCTCATTGGCGCTATTTCCTTTTATAACCCTTTATAAAGGAAATTCCACAAAACATACCATTTTGCCTTTATATGGCCTCTACACACTTCTCAAGGTCACCTTTATTGCAATCGGGTATCACAGTCCTCGCGGTCACACCACATATATGCCTCATCACCCCTTCTGACTCTGATATTCGACTATCATAACTTTTAAATCAAACCTTTGCATTAAAAGACTCACACAACACTTTATATGAATATAAAGGAATACATTGATATTCTGACCTGAACACATAAGGCCAGACTTCAAAGTTTATAAGCCCATGTCTATATTTATCGTCGGGTCTGCCCTTCCATATCAAAACTTCCATTGTGTTGCTCCTCCTTCGATCTCCAATCATTAAAGCCTCCGATCAAATCTTGACCCTCCATTGTATCCTCTGATCCAATGGTTGACATTACTCTCGACCGTTTACACTTGCGCGCCTATTCTCCACCGTCAATCTCCACCTAACAGATCCGACGACAGTCATTGATATCGGGTAGATAAAAATCGCCAGGATTAACCACCCGATAAAGCGTTTTCCTCTCTCCTCTCGCTGCCATGCATCGTTTGATGAGTGGAATTGGCACTCGTCTTTCAATACTGCTTACGGTTTTGAGGCCACCTGAAATCCACTTTCACTGTTACAAAACCGCCGATGCGATATTCCTCTGTCTCCTCTACGATTGGCTCCTAGCTGTTGATCTTCAAGATCCAACGGTCGTTGTTCATCAACTTCTCGTTTCTCCGTTTACTTATGTTTTTACGCTATTTCTTCAATTTCCCTTTGTGGTTTTGGTTTCTTCAAAGGTTGTGGGTCTTCTGTTATTTCACTGCGCACTCTTCTTGAGCTTGTCTTCTGCGAATTATTACATTGCCTTCTCTTTAGAGCTTCACTCTAATCACATAAGTGGATTCAATGATCCCTTATGATTCCTCCGAATCATTCTTCTCCTCTGCATATTTCTTTAGAACTCTTCCTGCAACCCTGTCATAGAACCTATGAATTCATAGTTTACATGTAATTCAATCATTTGATATTCATTCACACACTTACACAGTTCCTGAATGAACTTCTATATATATAAATATGAACAACTGATTACAATCGAGACTTCTTTGTCTCTCACAGGCCTATTCTTTAATATCATAGCCTCCCCTTGCACTTTGCCCATAGGCTTACATTTATACTAGAAAGATTTGTTGAACCAATCCTGGTTTGACTCCTAAATCTATTGAATTGACTCCTGAATCCTTTATCCTCTACATCCACTTCTAATCTCCATTTAATTCCTAAGTTCTCTCCTTAGTTCCTCAAATCATGGAAATGGTTAAAGAGTCCTAATTGACTTTAGACTCTTTTGTCATTATTGCCCACTCATGTTCTCATTTATTTCAGAGCATTTACAAATATTTCACATTATCTAATTTAATTCGTATTCAATGCACTAAAAATCCTAATATTACATTAATTCATCACTTAGGAATCCAACTTCCTAAAAATACATGACCCCTTATGTCTACTTAATTACAATGATTTTCTCTTGGGTTGAATGCTCCTGCATCATCCACACAAGTCTGTATGCACTAGCTCAAGATGTTTCTTTGCTCTGTATGAAACTCACTTTGTAAAACATTCACAGTGTTGCTTTCCCAAGATGCAACACTCACAAGTACTAGTAGGTTCTTTGATGGTAGGTAATCCTCTAACCATATGTTTCTGCTATAACAATCTTAAACCATAAAAGTGCGAGTGTCCAAATCGAAAGTTCCATAACCGGTAATCATCAGAACATGCAACTGTAAAATAACTCACCTAACCACTGTAATTCATAATTAGAGGAAAGAGTTTGTTCCTCGTCAGCTGCACCTTTGCTATGAGGTGCTTACTTGGGGGCTTGTCATATATAACACATTCTTAACCTTGAAAGATAACTCGATATCCTTTCTGTGTCAATTGACCAACACTTATCAAATTATGTTTGAGACTAGGAGCATAATATACCTCTGATATTGTCTTCGGCTCCCCTTGCTTGGTTAGAATGTTGACCACTTCTTTGCCATCTACTTCCAAAGTCTTGTCAATCCCCAACTTTACCTCTATTTTCACATATTGGTTGAAATTTGAAACCGAATCCTTGTTTCATGTCATGTGGTTACTGCAACCACTGTCTAACAACTACACACTAGCATAAGGTTCATGCATAGTATGGCAAGCTAAGAACATGGAGTTAGAACTCTCTACAGTGACATTAGCTCTCTAGTTCCCTTGATCAACTATCTTCTTCCTGCAATCATGGGCATAGTGACCAAATTTATTGCAATAATAGTATCTTACCTTTAATTTGTCAATTCTTTGATTATTGTTCAAGCTTCTATAGTTGCTTCCACTTCATGTTCATGCTCCTCTCGGCCATCTCTCTGACAACCATATCTTCCACTTCGTCCTCTTCCTCTCAATCTACTTCTGCCTTGACCTCTGTCTCTTAAAATAGAAACCTGACCTTTGAAAGCGGTCTCTAAATTGGAATCCTTATGTCTGTCTATCCTTGCCTCATGCCAGAGAAGTGATCCCATCAACTTATCAACTGTCAACGATACCAAATCCTTGGTTTCTTCTATGGTTGCTACCACCACATCAAATTTGGTAGATAAAGATCTGAGGATATTCTCAACCACTACTTGATCTTTAATTTATTCACCATAAATCTTTAACTAATTTATGATAGTTATGACCCGATTAATGAAAGAATCTGTCCTCTGTCTCCTTCATTTGAAGACTTTCAAAATCTCTCATAGTATTCTGCAACTTAACAATATTTACTTTGGACATACCTGTATAGTTTGTCACCAAAGCATCCCATGCTACTTTCGCCGAAGACGTGATCATAATCTTCTCAAACACTACTCGGTCCACTCCGTGTTGAATAAGCTGCAATACTTGTGCATTCTTCTTTTTGTCTTTCTTCCATTGTTCATTCTTTCTATTACTGAGATCTTATTCTTTTGCTTCATCCTTAGGTTCTGAAAACCCAAACTGGACATAATCCCAAATATCATGTGCCTGCAACGTGGTCGCCATCTTAATGGCCCACACATCATAATCTTTCCCTATAAACAGTGGGAATTGGGGCTGGAAATTTGAAAAGACCATCTTTCTCCAAAAAATGTATTTTGAAAAAAACCCTAAATTTCTAGTTTACAAAACTATTTCTCAAAAAATACCCTTTTCAATAAAACCCTAAATTTTTTAAAAAAACTTTAAAAATATCTTTTTACAAAATACCCTTGAAAAAATCTTAATCATATTTTTTTTATATATATAGATATTTAAAAAAAATATTATATATATAAAATCAATAACCTTTATGTAACACACCCTTCACGTAAACTCTTTTTTCAAAAACTTAATAAGTCACAGTAACTTATAACAAAGGCTTCTAATAACGCACCCTTCACTTAAACTCTTTTTCAAAAACTTAATAAGTCACGGTAACTTATAACAAAGGCTTCGAATGTTTTAAAAGTTTTTAAAAACCTGTCATATAAACCACATGCGTGTTGCGACTGATGCCTGTTTTCTGCTTTAGTCCGCTAACGCTACAACAACCGAAGGGACCCGCTCTGCTCTCTGTATAACTTTAAGATGCGTTAACGCACAAACCATGAGGAAAAAATAGATTTTTCCTCTCACACGGAATATTACAAATCTATTTTTTTTTGTTATGTGTAACGTCGCTGTGATATCAATTTGTTGGAAACCCTCGGAATACTGTAAATTTTTTTTGCTGGGAATATTACAAATTTATTATTTTTTGTTCTGATATCAATTTGTTAGAAACACTGAAGAGACAAAGCATGAATTTACACATAAAACACAAGCTGGTGCTCTTCTATTGATCACACAAAACATATTGATTACAATGAATCTGGTGAAGGGTATTTAACTTTTTTCAACTAACTACTTCCCTAAATTATCTTGACATGCAATCACACACTCGAAGTCCTCTATCACTTAACTCGACTTGACTCAACACTAAACAACTCAATAACTCACTTAACTAACTATCTATGTTTAGCGAACTCTTCATGCAGAAATAATTATCTTATTTTAAAAATATATAAATATACATTAAATTGATGTATACACATATATCCATTAACATATCATACTCATATATTAATGAACACATAAATATGCATTAATGTGATTATTTTTTCTTAAACACAGATAGATAAGTATTAATACATCAATTTCAAACCATCCTTCATTGAGGGATTGATTAAAAAACTACCAATTAGAAAAGCTATCTTATTGATTGGATTATTATAAATATTGAGAGAATTTATTTTTATTAATATATTAATTTGAAATTTGAACTTTTTGTTATACCATTTTGTTTTATATCTACATATTTGTTATACTATTTTAGATCATGAAATTATATTGATTACATAAACTGTTAAAAAATTGACCGTCCATATCCAAATATTAAGAAATCAACCATCTACAGAAACAAACCCTATACAGAAACAAACCCTAGACAGGATTGTAGAGCTAGCGTGCCCTTTAGGCCTTATGATTTGGCGACTCTTATTTGTGTGACCATAGAAACATTAATGCGCGCTGATATGGGCTGACATGGAAACACCATATAACACCCCTCGCGGTTTTTTTCTCTCTCATCACTGCGAGAGAGTGTTATATGGTGTTAAACACGACCCCATATCAGGTGCATTAATATTTCTATGATAGCACATTTAGCGCTTGCCTTATGATTTTGCCCCGAGTTCACTCTTCACTCCTGTCTACCCGCAGACCCGTGTGGCTGGCGTTGAATTCTTCATCACTCATATCTGCAAACTGATTCAATCCAAGTTTGTACGAAAGATTCTTTTTATTCACAGAGTCGATGTATTTCACATTCTCTTTAAATATTGCAAATCGATGGGCATGCTCATCCGGATCCATATTTCTATTTGATCCATGCTCAAGCAGCCACTTATCATAAAGGAGTCGCAGACTTTCTTCAGACTTGAGGTCCTTGTCTGTGAATCCAGCACTAGAATCCTTTACGAAAAAACAATAACGAGTCGATATAATTCACACAAGTATGCCCAGAAATAATGTGAATTGGTGGAGATAAAACAGAAGTGGATCCTGTTATATAGTAACTGGGATGGAATGGAACGCTCAAGGACCCCAGTGACATCATTAGTGGCGTGTAACTAGCCAACTAATTGGTGAACAGAGATTCGGTTCAGGCGACCATTGGTGAAAGATTATTTAGGTTGGGAGTTAACCCACGCACATGGGTTTTCTTCCATTAAAATATTGACAAATATTGACATGCAACCTGGATCTCCCACGTTTCAACGCTTGGAAGGGATCCTGAGGCAAGCTATCCTTTACAATAGTGTGGGCCTTTCTGATTTGTAAAATCAAACTGAATTACTTAAATTAACATGACACACATGTTTGTTAAAAGGAAAATATAAATAGTCATATCTGACTAAGGAAAATAAGGAAAAGTATAAATGCATTAAAAATATATATAAATGTTAACTTAATATAAATGTTAACCTTGTGAGTAGAGTATGTATGCAAATTGTTGAATTATAATAGTATTGTGAAAATAAAGGAAACAATTTAATTATGCAATAGGTCAGTAATATATATATTAATAAAAAAACATGTTAATAAATATATAATCATATATTTTATGTATGGTCAATTGGAAACACACAAATAAATTGTATTGATAATGATGTTTTGTTATGTTTTTATGATAGACATATATAAAATATATATAAGTGATTAATACGTAGTTGATTATATATATAGAGGAGTACCTACATGTATATCAATATATAGATGTTTTATAAAAATAAACAACCTTATTATTTTTAATTGTCATTACTTAAATTAACATGGCACACATGTTTGTTAAAAGGAAACTACAAGTTTCTCCTTATATAAATAGTTATATCTCACTAAGGAAAATAACGAAAAGTATAAATGCATTAAAATATATATAAATGTTAACCTAGTGAGTAGAGTATGTATGCAAATTGTTGAATTATATTAGTATTGTAAAAACAAAGGAAACAATTTAATTATACATATGCAATAGGTAAGTAATATATATATTAATAAAAAAAACATGTTAATAAACATATAATCATATATTTTATGTATGGTCAATTGGAAAAACACAAATAAATTGTATTGATAATGATGTTTTGTTATGTCTTTATGATAGACATATATAAAACATATATAAGTGATTAATATGTAGTTGATTATATATATATATAGAGAGAGAGAGAGAGACAGAGAGAGAGAGAGAGGAGTACCTACATGTATGTCAATATGTAGATGTTATATAGATGTTTTATAGAAATAAACAACCTTATTATTTTTAATTGTCATTTTATATGTAGGAGATATATTATTCATTTAGCCAATTGTTAAATTGGATTGAATCAACAAATATAGTGAAATTTATTTAATAGTGAGATGTGATCTACTTACCATGACCACAATACTAATAATTTTGTGAGCAATTGCACTAATATTAAACACAATGATTTAGTTTCTTTAAATCTATTTCTTATCCTTAGGACATATCATTTACACTCATGAACTTTTTTCCTCCACCTTGAGATCCTATTCATATAGAATCACTTTAAGATTCTTTTTTTTTAAATCAACTTCATGGACTTCTTTTATATCTTTTTCTTATGGAAAAACCTTTTTGAAGGAAAATATCTCTTCCATTAAGCTAACATTTACTTTCTTTCAACCAACCCAACGCCATTCTTTCTTACTGTATTCCAAGGAACTAATCAAATTTCCTTCTCTTTTTCCCATTTAACGATCACAGTTTTAGAAATTTGTTCAAATTTGAGTCCTCCAACCATCTTACCTATGACCTTATAACAATCAGTTTTCTTTGTTTATTGGCTTGACATGTTTTTCTTTATTTATTGGCTTTAAGTGTTTTTGTGCATAATGGCTCATCAACATCCCATTGTGTTATTTATGTGCCTAGCTTCTTGATTCCCAAAAAACAAACTTGTATTTCACACCTACACACTTTTTTATACCTACTTTATCTATGCTTTCTCTTTTCACCTTAATCCCTATCTCATTTATACACGCTCATTACCATGTAAAAGTTGGAGATATGTCCTCATTTGTACACATTCATTACCATATAAAGATTGGAGGTATATTTTTTTTAAAATATCTATATTAGTATAATTAAAATTTGATTTAAAAATGTTTAATTTAATTGTAAATAATATTTTTATGCTTATTAAACTTTAATTTAAAAAATAGAATTTTATATTTTGTTTTTAAATTTTTGATTTATTAAAATAGTAAGAATGCCGTATAAAGAACTCAATTCTATTATTTTAATATACAATTTTAAAATTGGCATTTTTTTTAATGTCAATTTATGGTGGGTAAGAAATAGACGTATATAATTCATGTTGTATTCTTTATATCACAATTGTATTAAAGGTTGGAAATGTGTTTTTAATATATCTACATTATTAAATTTAAAATTTAATTAGAAATGTTTAAATTTAATATTTAATAATATTTTATTTCTTTAAATTTTCAATTAAAAAAACTTTAGCATTTTATTTAATAATATTTTTATTTCTTTAAATTTCATTAAAAAAACTTTAGCATTTTGTTATTAACAAGAAGGACCAGAAGACGAATGGGAGATTGCTAAGTCACGCAGAACCAATTCTACGTTCTCATTTTATTAAAAAAGAAAAAAAAAAGAAAGGAAAAAAAAATTGGGTGTATATGAATTCAAAATCTAATATTTTAGTCATCATTTTAAGGGGATATTTATTAAACCTCAATTTATGTATTATTAAATTTAAAATTTGATTTAAAGATGTTTAGTTTTAGTAATTGGTTTATATTTTTTTATAGATTAAATATAATCTTTATTGATTTAAAGGTTAATGATGTGCAATAAAAATATTAATTTTATGAAAATTATTAATTGGATAATTTATTTTGATTTAAATTGGTAAGAGTTTAAGAAAAAATATATGTATTTAATTATTAAGTTTAATGGTGACTCCCTATAATATTAGTAATTCCCATCACTATTTTTATTGTAGTCCTTATTGTTATTATTGTGCCCCTATTGTCTCCACATTGTTATTAGTGTGCTCCATGGAAACCCACTATTGTTATTATTGTGCCCTTATGTTATTATTGTTATGTCGGCTTTGATTATATTGTGACCCCTTAAACTCTTATATATAGAAAGGGGGTTTAGTCATTTGTATCATCCAAGAATTGTTCATATGTATAATGTAAAGAAGGTTGCCCCCTCAAAGAGGCTGATTTTGAAGGCATTCATCTATCTATTTTTCTATTTTGTGAGCTGGTTGCATAACATTTGGTATTAAAACTTTGGATTCTAGGGTTTTTCTGCGATGTTTCAAAAGATTAAAAAAACCCATTTGAGCAGAAATCGCTTTGAACCTTGGGTCTAAATGTCAGATCTTTTCTCGCTCTATTTTTGGAGATATGATCCACAGAAGTTAGGGTATTTATAGGATCCCGAATTATATCTCAAATAGGTGTCCCAGGGAAAATTGTCATAACTTTTGTTATGAGCATCATATTGAAATTGTGTAAGTTTCAGAAAGAGGACTGCATGTAGTTTTGTTTGTATCAGTTTCAGGTATTAAGGCCGAAATAGAGACATGTGGCACTTCGTACAAGTTCACTCTACTGAGTCAGTCTATAATCAGGTCACGGTGGGAGATTTGGCATAACTCTTTATTGGAGAATCCAATCTTGATCATATTTTTGGGGTTAGAAATAGGACTTGAAGGGATAGCACAGGACATAATTTCAGACCTTGGAGACCCGCAATTACAAAGATACAACAGATTCAATATTGAGCTCTTACAAAGTGAAAAAAGGTGTGTAGTTTTTTTTTTTTCAATTTTGCATAAGATGGGTTTGAAAAAATAGTTTGAAGGAATTCATAGGGCATAGTGGATCATTATTAGCCTTAATTGATGCCTTGAAGAAAGAAAATGGAAACACCTACTAAGAAAGCTCATTGCTCATATTATCATCCTCAATCTGATGGGTAAACTGAGATAGTAAACAAATGTTCGGAAGGATATATTCATTGCTTTGTATGTGATAAACAGGCACAGTGGATCAAATGGTTGCCTCTCGCTAAATGGTGGTATAGCACTTCCTTCCATCCTCCAGCAAAAATGACCCCGTTTATGGGACTTTATGGATATCATCCACCATCCATGACATCATATTTAAGAGAAAATTATAAGGTTCAAGCAGTGGAAGATCACATCAAGCATCAACAACAAGTTCTCCAACTCTTAAAGGATAACCTCATGTTCGCACATAATAGAATGAAACAACAAGTAGATCAACATCGCAGTGAAAGAGTTTTGTTGTAGGTAACTGGGTATTCCTACGACTACAACCATATAAAAAAATATCCCTCAAGCAAGCTAAGAAGGATAATAAATTATCACCAAAGTGTTATGGTCTGTACAAGGTGTTATAGACATATTTGGGCACTACAACCCCAATATTATATGTCGATAAACCAAGGGCTCTTTGATCTCTAAAATTTTTGTTTCATACCCTAAAGGATCATAGTCAACTGATTACATCATTCTCCAGAAGTTCCACCTGGAAAACCACTCAAAACTGGCCAAAACTAGACCATACTGACTGCTCCATGGTCAAGGTGCAATGCAAATTGACTCCTACACTAGCCAGGTGTGATGCATACTAAAGAGGCCTTCTGTGGGGTGCGATGAATGAGAATGGAAAAATGTCTGAGACAGTTTGCTTAGTGGATGCTCATGGAATCTTCTAGAAACTTCTCCTATGACACTTGCCTCTCTGAATTCACCCAGGGATGAGTAAGAGATCTAAGAAATATCCAAGTGGAACTAAGAAATACAAGTGGAATGACACTAATCAAAAACTCAGAGATGGCTCACACCTCTGCAAACATCTATAAATGTATCCCTAATCTGAGAGATCTAGAGGCTAGAATCTTGTAATTCGTAAAGAAGTGTTGTTAGTTTGTCTTTGAGAAGGAGCATTGTATTGTTGGGTGATCTTGCTTTTCATGAGGTGAAGAGGGCTTTGATGTTGGGAGGATTATGCTGGGTCAGACAGTTGGGTTGTAATTCTTCCTTCTATTTTAATAAAATTCTTTAAGTTGTCCTCCATACAATCGTGTATTTATGAATCTTGTTATCTGTAAATGCCATTGTATGTTCAATGTATTTCTGATTCTGCATAGTTTATGATATAATAGATCGAGATACTTTGATGGTGTTCTGTTACTTTGTTTGTACAAGTATTCTCTAAGTGGGACAAGTAGGAGAGGAGTTGCAAGCTCTATCAAGGGGGAGAGAAATCAAGTAAGGAGTCAAGTGGAAGATCCAGGTTGGTCCCTTTGCTTCTCTCTTATCTATCATACATAAAGGAAATTGCAATTTGCTTTGATTGTTTGTTTCTAAGATAGCTACCAATCTTAGTGGGACTAGCAGATCGAAAAGACACTAGTTTTCCTGGAAACAAAATGGTGACTCCACTGGGTAGCGAATAGTTTATTTGTTTGTTATTGTTGTTTTCTTTATAAACTACAGACAGAGCCTGAAGTTAGCCAGATAGCCTTTAAACTGCTCTTGCTATATAATTGCAAAGTAGATGAATGTTGCTTTAGTCAACCTCCGGGTTGGTTTATGAACTGAACATCTGACTTACAAGCATTCTAAACGCCCTTGTGGTAGCTCAAACCTCCCAAGATCATACCCTTGTACTTTTCTTTTTACTATCCATCATAGCTCAGCTTAAATCACTGAACTCAACTGCAAATTTGAGCAAAAATGCACCTCAATTTCGCTCCCTAGCCCATCACACTGTCTATCATTGGAAGCCATTACGCATCGCACCTCCCATGTGTAGTAGGTGAGATGAATTCTTGTTTCTGTGAAGCACAGGTGCGATGACTGAGACATCCTATTTCTCTCTTTGAAATTTGGATTTTTTTGGTCCTTGTTTTCAACTCTATTCAGTAGTTTTGCTGCTCATGATCAGTATCTCATTTCTGAAGCCTCCTTACTTTAAATATTTCAGCCACCATTGATTAGGATTAGTAAATGTTTTTATGTATTTTTCCATCATTTACAGTCCTTCGTAAAAAAGTAGCTTAAATCGAACTGTTGTTTTGATGCAAAAAAGTGTTGTAACTGCCGTTTTGTGTCAAAAAAGAAGAGTGTTGTAAAGTCTTCCTCATCTAGATAGTCGATTGAACTTTTTGTCATGTATTTGATTTGAATTTTTAATATTTGAAGAGTCGAAAGCATCTTCTATTCAAAATCGAAAAGTGTCATTTTAGTCTTCCTTCCATTTTGAAAAGAAATTGTCGAAATGTCATTTTGAACAAAATAGTTCAGATCTATACTTAGTTTCCCTTTTTGGCATTCTTCACATTAAGGGGAATGAAAAACAAATACATGCATTTGCATTTGCATTTATACTGTGTGCGACAAATGATTTAGGAAAAGTGCATCTAGTGTGTGCTTTATGCTCTCTGTTTGGAATAATCGTAATCTTCTTTCCTTAGTAGCTAGGATTTTCATTCCTAAAAAGAAAACAACAACTATTTATCATTTTAGATTGCATATTTAGGAAATTTACATCTACATCACGTGGTGAACCTTGAAAGACAAACTTCTAAACAAGATCAACTCTAAAATAAATCTCAATGATCTTAACAACGCTTTGGAACCTAACACAACACATCTAGAAGTCTAGGCTAGAGACGTGTTCCAGTGTCATAAAATCTAGTAACTATTGTTTTCATCAAAGGCTGGGTGATTCCTTCTCTTTGATACGCAAGTGCTAGCACAGACTTGTGCTCCCTGTACCGTCGAGTATATATTGGGAGACCACAATAGGCTTACATCCTTTATCCATAGGAAGTTGTGTCTGCTGCCCTATCGATCGCAATGCACTGAACACAGCATTCGGGAAGATTGACTGTTGTACATAAGTCCTTGGTAATTTCTCTTTAATTTATCACCAAGGTGTATTTTGCAGTTTTGCAGTTGGTTTGGTAATCCCCTTTTCTAGATTTCCAGAGTAGTCACTTTCATTCCTTTTAAACTCTTTAAAAGAAAAGGTCCATCTGAGCACTTGTCACTTCAGGCTCATTAAAAATCGAAAGGGACTAGAGTCATCTTTAGCTTTTTCTCGACTCTTAAAAATTGAAAAAGAAAAGTTGTGTTAAAGAATCATTAAAATTTATTTAATTCGGAATAACATTTTCCCCTTTTTAATTTTGAGTTGATCAAGTAATCCGCAATCGTGGAAGAAAGTCAATCAAAACCCCGTTGTTCACGGAGACTAGCGAGTCAACCATCTTTGACTCCGAAAACGAAACCATTCTAGGAAAAATGGTCTCATTTAATTGAGTCCACTTCTCCTGGTTTATTTGAAGCTTGTGTTTCAACATCATCAGAGACTACAGTTACTTCGATCATTTCTGGTACATCCTCCTTTACAGAAGAAGTTTTGTAGTTATAAGAGGACATTAGAACTGATACTAGTGTAACACTAAACACTTCTATTCCTGAAAAAATTCCAGTAAGAGCTGATCCAGAGACTAAATTTCATTTATCTGAACATCTGGAAGTTGAATTCCAAAATTTAGAAGGTGTCACCCCTCCGGTATCTATCGTTGTAGAAGCTATACCTTCTTTGTCTCCAGAAATAATTTACGGACCTGACGGTCTACCTCTTCCACCTGGACTGATTACTATAGAAGAGATAGTAGAGGATATTCCATCCAGTACTCCATTACATTTTGGAACTGGGATCCACTTGTATCCTTCTACTCCTGAAGTTAGTTCTTTTAGTCATCCTTCATCGCAAGTTCTTGTTGAATCGCTAGGAAATCTTTTGGATAGACTAAATATGTCTGAACAACCATCAACATCTAGGACTGTGTCATTTGATACAGCCACAGTAGAACTTCCTGCTACTATTCCTACAATGATTGTTGGTATGCCATCTGTCTCAGCTAGTCATCGATCACTAGCTAGGGTCCACTCAGGGACTGTTTCGATGACATGGTATGTTCCTATTTGTTCATCCGGAAACCCATCTAGTATTTCTTATGTTGAAACTCAGCAAATTGATCCTACATGCCAGTATCAATTTGCACAAACTACTCTTCAAAGACCAATATATCCTTTGAACACTGGATTGCTGCCATATGGAGGGCAGTATGCTTTTTCATTTTTCCCTCCTTGAGAACAACCATATGAGAGTTCACAGCAGAATTTAGGTCAAACTGGAATTACATCCAGTGGTTGGGTACCAATATTGCCTCAACAACCAAGGGTTGTATATTCAATGCAACCAGTCCAATCTGTGTCGAAGATTTCCACTACACCTGCTATTGTGACTGTGTTGCAAGTACAATCACTGCCTATTGCGTGTTAGCCTCAAGTTTCTCAGGTTGCAATACAATAGCCTCTTGTCTCTACGACTCAATCGCAACCTCAGGTTAGTGTTTCCTTACCTGGAACAACTCAGGCTCAAACAGGTACTATCACTCCACATCTTGGTCAAACATCCAGTATCGGGCAGCAGCAAATGGTCCAACAACCTTGGCTGGTACAATATCAACAACAGCAATTCCAGCAAACTTACGTAGGACCCGAGCAACAAGGCTTTGCAAATAATGGACAACCGCATTTTCAAAATGGTTATCAACAACCATACTATACTGGTTATGTCCATCAACCTTATCAAAGTTACCACTGGCATCAGATACATTATGCTGGTATGCAAAGACCTACTGCTCAGGCGATCCCATCTTATCCTAGGTATGCTTCGCAAAACCTGAATCAATAGTTGCCTTTTGTAGCAACTCTAGAATTCCAGATTTGAACCGGTTAATGAAGAATCCAATTGCTTACGCCCCTTGGTGGCCAACGGTTCCTCATAAACTTCTCTTCGATATTCCTAAATTCAATGGAAATCGAGGTGAAGATCCATCGAATCACATAATGAATTTTCATTTGTGGTGCTCATCTAACACCCTAAATGATGATTCAATTAAGCTTTGCCTTTTTCAAAGAACGCTAACTGGTCTGGCAGCAAAATGGTATATTGAATTGCCTAGAGCTTTATTTGATAACTTCAGCAACCTTGCCACTACCTTTCTAACCCACTTTCAGTTATCTATAAGGTACGAAACAGGGACAGAACTCCTTACCAACTTTAAACAAACAACAACCACTCACATATCTAATCATATTCATGAGTGGCGACGTCGTCATTGAATTGTAAAGACGTATGTCCTGATCAGCTTCTAGCTGAGTGGTTTATTATGTCATTATTGCCTTCTATTATAGAGGATGTGGCAAAGGGAGGAGTTGTCACTGAATAGCAAGTCATTACTTGTGCCCAATATTTAGACTTGATCTATACTCAGTCTGGGATGTTCTACGACAAAATTCCTGACGCTCCTAGACTAGAATTTTCCATTCCTCCCCCTCCTAAATCAAACAGGGATTCTCACGTCGGTGATGGCGTAATCGATACCTCAAGTACGCAGACCACAAAGGCTACATCCGGTAAAGCCCTTGCAGTTTCTAGTCAAAAATCAAATGACAAACCTCTTGCCTCGGAGATTAATGTCATGTCATCTGACAAGGGCAAGAATCCAAAGCAACCAGGGGGCAAGAAAAAAAGGGAAAATTAGTAAGAAGAAATAGGAGAATTCACCTCCTAAAAAATATTTTGAAAACCCTGGTGGGAAGAAGAAACCTAGTCAACCATGTTTCATATGTAAGGAGGACCATTGTATGAGAGATTGTCCACATCGAGCTAAGGTGGCAAAGTTTTTAAAGACTTCAAGTACCTCAGCAGTTTTGATTGATCTATTTCTGAACCCAAAAACTAATCTAGTTGCTATCGATCATGCTTATCCATCCCAAGTGCTTATGCTATCCATCTTGAAACAAAAAAATGATGCTTTGATATCGACAAGGAATAATGATTACGGGAATGCACAGTCACCGAACAACAAGGCTACAAATCAACCCAGTAGTTTGACAACAACTTCCTTAGAAGTTGTTTTGCCCATCATTCCTGAGTTAACTATAAAACTGCCAAAGGGAGTAGTACACAAATCGATATTTAATCCTCATGCTTGAGCAGCACAGAATTATAATATAGTGGAGGATCTGGCTCAATCGCCATCCATTATGTCAACACTTGAAGTACTGCAGAATTTCCCCTCCCAAAAACAGGCTTTGTTATCAGCAATAGGTGGGATTGTCCCAGTGGATTCCAATCTTATAGCCTTTAACCATAAAGGATATGAACTTCAATTACTAGCCCAACTCGCTTTCCTTATACAGGTAAAAGCCCTCAACAAAATTGTTGATCGAACAATCATTGATGAGGGGGCATCTACCTGTATAATGTCAATGAGCTATTGGAAAACTCTAGTTTCACCACCCTTGTCTTGATCATCAACGACATTAAAATCATTCAATGGAAGAACATACATGCCGTATAGGATGTTAAGTAACTTGCAAGTTGAACTGGGGGGCAAGACAGTAGAAATTAAAGTCGAGGTCATCGATGGAAACCATGACTACAATATCTTACTAGGAAGGCCATGGATTTATGCTATGGCCACCATTGTGTCAACATATTTTAGAAAGATTGCATTTCCCTTCCAAGGTGGAATTACAATCGTTGACCAACTAACCTTTTTCCCAAACAGTTCACAAGATACTGGAAGCATTCCCTTGATCCATTGACGTTCTCAATCACTTCAAAATATTGGAGTAGGTCTCCTAAAAGACCCTTCCTTAATGGGTACTTTTCCCCTCTCGCCTCCAAGCAATCTGGTGGAAGTGGCCACAGTGGAAACCTGTCATATGATATCTTCTCCATCAACGATCAAGAAGAACTCTAACTATTTTGATAGTGTGGATCATTGAGAGGTGTTTCCCCCAAGCCCCATAGAATCTTTGTAGCAGTTAATTTTCTGGGCCTGGGCGGTGAAACCAAATCAACACTCAATGAATGTTTGGATAGATAGGTCTCTAGAGTATGGCACCTCTTCCAATCCTTGGTCTCGTATACATTCTACAGACAAAGGAATCATTCAGTCGATGATGATAGGAGAGGCACCATGGGAAGATTACCACCATCATTGCCATCTTCAAGATAACAACGAAGATTATTCCAGCGACCTTAATCATCCTTCAGTTTTTGATTTTCTATCAAATACTGTAAATACGGTGAATTGAACATCTTTGACCACCATAATGAGAATATGTTATCGTAGAGTTCAAGCTCACTAAAAAGTGAACCTACCAATGAGAGACATCTTTAACTACTGGTACGAGCAATGTTTCCGTAAGGTTCAAGCTCGTTAAAAAATAAACCTACCACTGAGCATATGTTAACGCAAGGTTCAAGCTCATTAAAAAATAAATCTACCTTCAGTAAATGACGTCTGTGATTACCATGCTATTGTCCTTTTGAGCCTTGGTTGTGTTCCTACCATCACCTCCATTCTTTTGGTCGATCATACACTTCCACTTGATTATTTATCTTTTTGAGGAACAGCTACAACGAGTGATTTTGTTAGCCACCCTCTTCACACCGCCATGTTTTGAGAAGCTCCAAACTTACCTGCAACCATTTGCTACCAGAAAACACCACTTGTTCCTCAAAAAATGAGTTCCTTTTAAACTCTTTTTAGACTCATTAAATATGAAAAGATTGTTGAGCTATTGGCCTTTCCAGCTCGTTAAAGTAAGGGGAAGTACCATCCCTCATGTACATTTTAATATTTTGGACCGAAGGGATTATCTTACAAAAATATAGAGCGCTTGTCTTTTTCGGCTCGCTAAAGCAATCAAAACGTCATCCCTTTCATATTATTTTAATATTTTTCAGACTTAAGGGATTATGCTACAAAAAAGAACTACTGGAGTTTCCTTTTCATCCATTTTCAAACTCTCTAAACATGGAAAGGACCAAGTTATATTTGTCATTAAACTCGTTAACAGAATAGCGACAAACTTGTCCACCCAGACAAGAACGAGTTTCACTGTCGCTTGGCTCGCTAAAACATAGCGACAGGTTTGCCCGAAGGGAAAATTATAGAACAAGCATATGTTATCCTCCTCAAGCTTAACAAAAATAAAGAGGTACTGATCAACAATGACTGGGGAAAAAGGGAAGAAAACTTGAAGAATTTTATTCGTAGCAAGTCTCTCTTGAACATGACACTTTCACTCCATCACCATGATTGAGTCAGGTTGGGTTATTCCGTTCACCGGTCATATCACCATTGGACCTCCATACCATCCATCTTTTGGGGTTAACACTACCATTCCATCTCATTGTCGCTGATATGTTTAAGACAATTCATTCAGAGAATTCACCATCCAGCTAATGCCTCATCCACTGCAATACCTTCACCCTCCATTTTTCATGACCGCCATTCCTGAACCTTGTATCATCAGATCATTTTCAGCTCCACAAAATCATTTGCTTCATTTTGTGTCGTTGATGTGGGATACATTAAGGCCATCCTACGATGGGTCACTTCTTGTCGACATCAACACATTATCCAAGAAGTTGACTTAGAAACAACCCTTTCAGTACTTTGAATCTTGCATGCGTCACTGACAAGTTTCTCACTTCCGGCGACAGGTTCACATCAATGGCCTTCAACCGAGAGATTTTGCATGGTGTTTGACATCGAATCATATATTCACGCCATGTGAATTGTACTGTAGTACCTTGAGGGTCATCATCATTATCGGTGATTCCTCTCACGTCTATTAGCAGCTTACATTATTGGCTGGTAATCAGGCGATGTCTTTCCATGTTTGACTTCAGGACATCTTTCACATGGATCAACTTGTACATTGGGCGAAGATTGAACAAGTTTAAAGACCCCGAATCTAGTTTCATCCATCTAGGCTATGTTATATTCAGGAACATAAAGACATCAAATGTACACAGAAGCTGCACAGATGTTCATCTAAGCCAAGGTTGATGACTCTCTAGTCTACAACTACAGATGATTATCTGTCCTATGTACAAGAAAATGAATTTATACAGCTGAGCATGGGAATGCCCACCTCAGCTAGATCATGAAAATATTATGATGATGACGTATTGTATTGTATCTTATATAGGTTAGCTTCCAGTTCGAATACCTCGGGTCCTCATGATAAAGCATTTCACCCGACATCAAAAGATTTATGACTTCATGCGTTAGGGGGCAACTGTTATAGACATATTTGGGCACTGCAACCCTAATATTATATGTCGATAAACCAAGGTCTCTTTGATCCCTAAAAGTGTTGTTTCATACCCTAAAGGATCATAGTCAACTAATTACATCATTTTCCAGAAGTTCCACCTCAAAAACCACTCAGAACTAGCCAAAACTGGACCATACTAACTGCTCCACGGTCAGTGTGCGATGCATACTAACTCCTACACTAGCCAGGTGCGATGCATACTGAAGAGGCCTTCTGTGGGGTGCAATGAGCGAGAATGGACAAATGTCTTAGACAGTTTTCTAA
Organism: Pinus taeda; assembly: GCA_000404065.3. Classification (NCBI taxonomy): domain Eukaryota; kingdom Viridiplantae; phylum Streptophyta; class Pinopsida; order Pinales; family Pinaceae; genus Pinus; species Pinus taeda. The sequence continues at coordinate 26,338 of APFE030319475.1, forward strand.
CTGGATGCTCACGGAATCTTCTAGAAACTTCTCCTATGGAACTTGCCTCTCTGAATTCGCCAAAGGATGAGTAAGAGATCCAATAAATCTCCAGGTGGAACTAAGAAATACAAGTGGAATGACACTAATCAAAAACCTAGAGATGACTCACACCTCTACAAACAATTATAAATGGATCCCTCATTTAAGAGATCTAAAGGCTGAAACCTTGTAATTTGCAAAGAAGTGTTGTTAGTTTGTCTTTGAGAAGGAGCATTGTATTGTTGGGTGATCTTTCTTTTCATGAGGTGAAGAGGGCTTTGATGTTGGGAGGATGATGCTGGATCAAAAAAATGGGTCGTAATTCTCCCTTCTATTTTAATAAAGTTCTTTGAGTTTTCCTCCATACAATCGTGTATTTGTGAATCTTGTTATTTTTAAATACCATTGTATGTTCAATGTATTTCTGATTCTGCATTGTTTATGATATAATAGATCAAGATGCTTTGATGGTGTTCTATTACTTTGTTTCTACAGGTATTCTCCAAGTGGGACAAGTAGGAGAGGATTTGCAAGCTCTATCAGGGCAGGAGAAATCAAGTAAGGAGTCAAGTGGAAGATCCAAGTTGGTCCCTTTGCTTCTCTCTTATCTATCATACATAAAGGAAATCAAAAATTGCTTTGCTTGTTTGCTTCTAAGATAGCTACCAATCTCAGTGGGACTAGCATATCGAAAAGACACTAGTTTTCTCGAAAACACAAGGTGTTGCAAAATATTGGTACTATGGCATACAAATTGGAGATCCTTGCAGCTTCTCGAGTCCACCTAGTTTTCCATGTTTCATGTTTAAGGAAGGTTATAGGTGACAAGCTCCCAGTTCAAGCAATATTTCCAGAACTTGATAAGGAAAGAAAAATCATATTGGAACCTGAAGCAGTCACAGAAACAAGAAATCGACAACTACGAAATCGATCAATTTCAGAGTATCTCATCAAGTGGAAGAACTTACCCACTGAAGATTCTACATGGGAGGATGAGAATTTTATACGGAAGCATTGAGAACTACTCAAGCATTGAGGAAAACATTTTTTTGAAGGAGAGGGGCATGTTAGGTCCCTATATTACTAGTGATTCCCCCATTACTATTGTCAGTGTAGCGCTTATTATAATTATTATTATTATGCTCCTATTGTCCCCATATTGTTATTAGCATGCCCCATAGAAACCCACTATTGTTATTGTTGTGCCTTTACGTTATTACTGTTATGTCGAATTTGATTATATTTTGACCCTTTAGACTCCTATATATAGAAAGGAGGTTGAGTCATTTGTATCATACAAGAATTGTTAATTTGTGTAATGTAAAGGAGGTTTCCCCCTCAAAGAGGACGATTTTGAAGGCATTCACCTATCTTTTCTTCTATTTTGTGAGATGGTTGCATAGTATTTACTCAAACCACATTATTAATTATTTAATTTTAAGGTGATGACCAATTTAGACACCAAATTGGGGTATGCAACCCGTTTTTTGTGTGAGGCAAGCTAGTCGTCTCTAGGAAATTATTTGACTACAAAAATCTAAAGAGTTGTACATACTCTACCCCTTTGGATTTAGAGATGTAACCTCTTGAAAAGAAACACACATTCTTAACCATCAAGCTCACTAAAAAATATTTTGTTCAATGATATAGTTACGTGCACCCTAGGAATGTGAATTGGTTATAGATAAACTAGAAGGATATCCTGTTATATAGCATTTCGGATTGAATGGAACACTCACGGATCCAAGTGACATCATTAGTGTGGTATAAACAGCGAAATCCAACTTATAGGCTATGATTTGTTAACATGGAACATTTGGCTCACACTACCATTGGCGAAATAATATTGAAGTTGGAAGTTAACTGACACACATGGATTTTCTTCCATTAAAACCTGGAGATGCAATCTGGATCTAGGTTTCAACCCTTTAAAGGGATCATGAGCACATCATCCTTTATAATCATGTCAACCTTATTAATTTGTAAAGAAAAACTAAACTACTTAAATTAACATGAGTCACACATGTTTCTTAAAAGTCAACTACAAGTTTTCCCTAATCTAAATACCTATATCTAACAATGGAAAATAAGAAAAGCAGAAATGCATTAAAATATATATAAATGTTAACATGAGTAGGGTATGCATGCAAGTTTGTATATATATGATAACATTATTGCAAAACTACGAAATAATTCAATTATACATATAGAAGAGGCAAGTAACACATGCATTCTTGAAAAGTATTTATATTTTTTTTTATAGATTAAAACATTTCTATTGATTTAATGTTTATAATATTTAATAAAAATATTAAATTTATAAAATCTATTAAGTGAACATTTTATTTTGACTTTAAATTGTAATATTTTAAGAAAAAATATATGTAGTTAACTATTGGTTCATTAAAACCACATTTTTAATCATTTAATTGTAAGGCAATGCCTAAGTTAGACACTAAATTGGGGTATGAGACCATTTTTTGTGAGACAAGGAAGTCACCTCCAAGAAACAATTTGACTACAAAAGTGTAAAGAGGTGCACATAATCTACCTATTTTGATTTAGATATGTAACTTGTTGAAAGAAAGCACACATTCTTAACCATTAATCTCACTAAAACATATTTTGCTTAATGATATGTGTGCGCGTGTTAGGTAGAGGCTTGTATTAATAGACAACAAAATGGAAATAAATTATTCCATGGCTAATAACACACCATTAGGAAAACCAAAGTAGTAGCACAAAAGAGTCGACTTTGGCCATACTAATGTACATATGATATATTTCTTTCAAAAGCACTAAAATTGTTGGTAAAGTCTAGAAATATGCTATAAAATTGATTCATATATTTATTATGATTTGGATCGATCCAAACTTATGCAGTAAAATAACAAAATACATATATACACATAAACACAGAGGTGCACCAAAAATAAAACTTCATTACTGAAATATTATTACATATAGAAATGGAAATGAACTAGCTCTGGTGATGGTTTCTTATCTCTAACAAGTGATATGGTGGCTACATGCCTCTGAACTATATTACAACGAGGGTAAAGGGCCTTTTTATTATTGAAAAACAAGGAAAAACCTAAACAGCCAAAATCCCAACCCAAGGAGATGGAATGCCAGGTGTTTATTGGCCTCATTGGGGTTAGTTGGGCAGACAACTTCCCGAGGTCGTAACTTGGTCATATTATCTCCATTTTGCATGTACGATACCTTGTTGCAAATATCTCTCTTAATACTATATGATTCTACATAGGCCTCTACTAATAGCTATAGACCTGGTGAAAATGTTAAGAAGCACCATTTAAGGGGTTAAAACGGCTTTGGAAGTTCAGGACCCAAAAAAATGTTAAAAATAATAAATGCTACAATAAACAAGGAAACTGATGAAACCAAATGGAGGTCTAGGTGTAATAGGCGGGTGGCCACAAATATCCACTTGGATTATTCCTCCCACGTTAGGAATAAGTGGTCCACATTGTGTGCAGAGCCTTTATGAGGTGAGGAAATTTTTGTTGAACCTGGTTCCTAATGAACCACTTTCCCTAGTGAAAGAGTTGGACCACTTTAAAAACTCGATATAGCTAGGTCCTTTGTTACCAAGTGTTATTGATCTGCATGTCCATGATTTGACCATCTTTGGCCTGTTCCATGTAGTCTGGGTTTAAATCTGTTAGTGTGAGTTGTTATTCCATGTTAGATGTGTCCAACAATGGTGGAAAGTATGGCCAAAGGTGGTCGTCATTGAATACTGGGTGAATACCAAGGAAGAGTGGAATCCAGAGCTCGAAAGAATTGTCCCCTATAGCCTTGGCAATGGTGTATGACCCATACCAGAGTGGGTGAGGCTCATTGTGTGTTGGGCCCCAAGGGAAGTTTTGGGGCTTAAAGCCCAGATTTTGACTAAATCCAATGTAAAGACTCCCTGTTTTGTGGGCATGAAGCATGAGCTTGTAAATGAGTCATGGGCTTGTCCGCACTCATTTTTGTAATGTAATGTCGGCTTTAGAGATTTGCCCATGTTCCGCGGACCATGGGATTGTATAAATAGAGTGAGGCTCTAAGTTGTAAATAAGAGAGAATGAAGTCATGAATGAAGGATGAAGAATTGAGTCTTATCTCAGTGTAGAGTCGAGTCTTGGGTCGTAGAGTAGGAGAAGGCTTTACAATTGAGTGCGCAAAGGCCTAGTAGTCTTCAGCTGAGTGCGTGGAACCCTGCAGCTCAGTGCGCAAGGTAGGTTGAGCTTGTAACCATTGAAGTATTAATAAAGAGAAGTTTTATACCATTCCTGTGTATTTATTTATTGTTTTCTACATTGCATGTATTGGGTAAAAATTGCATGTTCACAATTTATATGGTGCGCAAACTTATATGATTGTGTTGATTAAGTAAATGTGAGATAAGGTATCTATTTATGCGAAGTTAACTATAACATGTAAGAAGATAAGTAAGAATCGCAGTGTAACTTTGGGAAATAGTGTAGATCAATGCCCTAGCAGCATGAAAGCATCTCAGCTCCTAGTTAGGACTGTGTGAAGGTAGTTATAACAGATCGCGAAGGTCTCACATGTCAGGACAGTGCCCGAAGTGACCTGTGCGAAGCCACTTATAGTTGGACTAAATTGACCCCTCAGACATCTCAAGGGTGCAGAAACTTGGTTCCAGCATCCCCCCATACTACTTCAGGTGAGACCTCAGTCCACACTCTGCGGGCTGTTGCCGAAAGGGCCATTAGTGTAGGGATTTGTTTGGCTAATTAACTTCGAACCTGTGTCAGAACCCCTCAAGCCAACAAATGGTTATGTTGCTAGGACTGGAATATACATAAGAGATGTCCGATGTCGTATCATTGGAATCCAACTAAGAAGGAAATTGAAGGTTGGTTGGATAGGAGAATTTATGAGTTCACAAAGCAGGAGAATAGGAATCTGTGACTAAGAAAGGAAGAGTGGTTACATCGCTATCTGTACACAGAGATCCATGAAACGTTCTTCGCGTCTTTCCCTATTGAGTTGTACGAGTGGATCGTGAAGCTAGAAGATAGACAAGGAAGGTGAAAGCTCGATGTTCATATTGTGTGGACCCCAAAGTTGGTGCGTAGATTGGAAGCATCGGAGGATAAGATTGTACGCACTATTGATCACTGGCTTGATCGAATTATAGGAGGATTCATTACTGAGTTTGACGTAGATACTTCACTCAGCTATAGCAAGATAAAGTGACGCCTTCTCAAAGGACTGCGAGGTAAGTACATAAAGTATTTGAATACATGGATTAAAATGTTATTGTGTGAAAAGAGGGTTATTCAATTACCTTGATGTTCGGAGCTATACAAAGCGGAAAAACCTATAGAAATGAAGGAATTAAGGGGCTAGAGAATAACCCTTTGATTTCACCTCTTTGAGGGGACCAGGAAGAGCTCGTGAAGGTCTCTCCATGAAGTACGATCCATTTGATAAGGTAGAGGATTCTGCGAATACCACCCCCACCCACACTGCCACCAACTTCACCACCATCACCTCCATCTTCACCCATACCACCTTCGCCACCACCGCAAGTCAATATGGCAAGCACGATAAAGTTTCCTGTGTTCAAGGGAGTAGGAAATGAAGATATGGACCAATTTTGGTTCGTCATACAAGCTGTATGGGAAGCACTGGGAGTTACAGATGATAATATAAAGAAAGCGACACTGGTTAGCGTCTTGTAGGACCGCACGTTGACCTAGTATATTAAGAACTCCAATGATAATCGAAATGTAAGAATCATGGATATCCAAGTAGTGCTAAATAGAGAATTTAGCAGGCCAATTTTAGAGGCACAGTCAATCATTGGGTTTAAAGAGATCACAATGCTACTAGGTGAGACTCCTTGGAGCTGGAGCAGAGGTTGAAGTGCATGGTTCATGAAGCTAATATGAATCTAACGTATGGACAACATTGCGAATGGTTTGTAGCATCATTAACGCCACATTTAAGGAGCACACTATCACGGTATAATTTAACAACTCAGGAATAGGCCTTAGAGATTGTGGTGAGGTTTCATGAAACTCCGATGCAAGATCCTAACTTGGGAGTTTAGCAAATCCACTCGCAGTTGAAAAACTTATGCCTTGAGATGCAGAACTTGAAACACGACAGGAAAACTCACCCAAAAGTGCGCAAAGAAGTGTGGTGCTTAAAATGCAAGGGTCAGGGTCATGATAAGGACGATTGGCCGTTGTTCGCAAATAACCTCGCGAGAGGAGGACCGATGTCGTTAAGGCCAAAAGCACAAGAAGGACCTAGCATGACACTTGCTTTGTGGTGCCCAATTTGTCAAATAGGTGGAAATCATGCTATGGACAACTGCCATTTGTTACAAAAGTACACACATAATTCGCAACAGTTGTTCTGTATTTTTTGTAGATCGGTTGGACATGATGAGCACACTTGTAGAAGCTATGAGATAATGATGGATAGAACTCCCACCTACAGAGTTCAGGATGAAACACAACCCCTAGACCAAAATGCAGGAGTGGTGCGAATAGGATTTTAGGGGCATGGATGAGGCCAAGGTGGAGGAGGACTTGGAAGAGGTCACAGACAACTCATATGCTACAATTGCATAGGGCCGAGACATTATGCCTGTGATTTTGTGAACCCAATGTGTCCATTGTGTATGTACTATACCTTTCTCGATCATGAGACAGAATATTGTCCTACATTCATACCTAGGATATGCGACAAGGGAGCACTACCACCTCCCTTGACTTAGAACATGTAGATGATGAGGTTTGAGCCATGCGAAGAAGATCCAAATGTGAATATTGTGCTCCAAAGTGGAATCGTGATAGGAGATGATAAAGGTAAACATCTTGAAGATAGTGCTTGGGTCAGCAAAGCTCTAGCGAAAGAAGCAGAGTTTGATTTGGAGTGCACTCAGGAAACCTTCATGGAGGCTGAGAAGAGCTTCGATGATGCCTCCACTTTAGGAAGAAAATATAAATCGGAGCTAGAAATGGACCCATCTATGCTTACAACATTCCTAGAAACATGCATGAAGCTACTATGTGATAGTAAGGTTGTAAAGGGAATACAGGAACTCACTAACAGATGCACCGAGACTACACCAGGAGAACTACGAGTAGTCTGGAAGACTGGAAAGCATACGACAAGGACGACAAGAGAAATGAGGTTAACCGCGCAAATTAGAGAATATGAGATGGACCAAGTAATTCTAGATTTAGGATCGGATGCGAATGTTCTACTGAAGCAGACATGGGAGTGCATGGGGAGGCCTATGCTGCAATGGTCTGCTATTTAGCTGTGAATGATGAACCAGAAAAAAATATACCCATGGGGCGATTACCGGGAATCAATGTGGATATTGAGGGACTGAGCGCGCTAGCAAAATTTGAAGTGATAGAGATTGTTGATGATATCAATCCCTATCCCTCACTCTTAGGAATTGATTGGGCCACTGACATCAATGGGGTGATTAATATGAAGAAGTGAAAGATGATTTTTGAGAAGAAGTATTTGTGCGTAGTTATACCTTTGGACCCTGTTGAAGGATCGCACTATACAGTGCTGGTGCACAACTATGAAAGTGACGATGATTTGGACTGCATCTACAAAATAACCGCGCAAGAGCAAGATTGGGTAAATGCCGTCGTGGATGTACAGATCCCATGGGAGCACAAAAGCTCTTGTACATTGGATTCTGATGAAGAGATAGAGCGATGGCAGAATTGGTTACACGAGGTAACCATACTAAACTGTAATATGATGACAAGATTGTTGCGCTATGTATCGACAGAAGTGAGGGATCTACCTACTTATGATGGGTTAAGTGAGGTAGATACTTTTCTAGATAAGTTTGAAAGGGAGGTGCCGAAAAAGCAACGTTTCCATGCCTTGAATTGGGTACTGCGCGCTACACCTGTGAGGTGGTGGGGTATGCACAAAGGGAGCTTTGAGGACTAGCGTAAATGTAGAAGGATGATGCCATGGTTTGGGAAGCCTAAGATGTGACTAATAGACAAGTATGATGGATGGGATGATCCACGCACACACTTGGAAAAGTGGACAAAGGTCTATGGAGAAAAGACACAACCTGAGTGGGTGCACCTATTCTATCATACCCTAGATGTTATACCCATGAATTGGTATATAGAGATGGAGCTTTGCCATGGGATAAGTGAATGGACTATCCTGCATGAAGGGTTCATCATGACCTTCAATTTTGAGGATAGATGGTGGGAAAACATTGATGAAGTGGTACAAGGGGTAAAAGAAGCTATCTTTAGGATACCACAGGAGCTGGTAGAATCGATTCAGCCTGAATGGGCTACTCAACTGAGCTGCACTCTAGAATGTTATAATGTAATTACTAAAGAAGAAGATGAATATCCTCGGAAAATTAACATTCCAGAAATAGAAGGCCATTGCGAGGTTCAAGGACCATAGATTGAGAACCCTGACATAACCACACTGGTAAAAATGAAGCAGGTGAACATTGATACAGAGGTTGAACCTAAGTTTGCAATGCTTGGCGACTGCTGGGATGACGCGATGGTGGATAAGGTCGCTGAGTTACCCCACGAGTACCAGGACTTATTCTTGACCAAGTTTACGGAGTTAAATGGAATCATCAGAGATTTATGAACGATGAGGATCACATTAAAACTCAACACGAAGCTAGTTAACCAGAGGCCTTACTGCTTAAATCTAAAATACAAGGAGAAGGTCTGTGTAGAACTAGACAAAATGCTCGCAGTAGGAATCGTTGAGTCGGTGGAAGAATCTGAATCGGTAAGTCCAATATTGGTGCAGGAAAAGGAGCAGAAGGACAAAATAAGAATATGTGTGGATCTCAAAAAATTGAATGATGCTTGTGTGCATGATCCATTCCAAACTCCGTTCATAGATGAGGTGTTGGACAATGTTGGTGGGCAGGAAGCATATTCTTTCAATGACGGGTTCTCAGGGTACCACCAGATAAAAATCGCACTGAAAGATAGGAGCAAGACAACCTTCACAACTGAGTGGGGTTGCTTTCAATACATTATCATGTCATTTGGGTTGAATAACACGCCAGCCATCTTTTCGCGCGTGGTTGTTGCAGCATTCGAGGAATATATTCACAAGTTCTTGGAGGTTTATTTTGATGATTGGACTGTATTTGGGTTGGTTAAGCACCATGTAGTGAGCTTACGCTTGATCCTAGATACTTGTTGAAGATACAAAATTACGCTTATCCTCAAGAAGTGCACGTTCCTTGTTCCTTTTGGGAACCTGTTGGGACAGGTGGTTTGCCAATAGGGATGATGGTAGATCCCATGAAGATTGCGGTGATTTTGAATTTGGAAGCATCACGAGGTGTGAAAGAGCTGCACGCCACTCTAGGACATATAAGGTACAATAGGAAGTTCATCAAAAGATATGCCCATATCACCGCGCCGATGGAAAAGTTGTTGAAAGAAGATGTCATGTTCTGCTAGAATGATGACTGTAAGAAAAGCCTGGATGTATTGAAATAAAAGATGGTCACTGCACTGATTCTAGCCTTCCCGAACTGGGAGGAAGAGTTTCATGTCCATGTTTATGCGTCGAGTATAGCGTTGGGGGTAGTATTAACACGGGAGGGTGGAGAAGGCTTGGATCACCCTATAGCATTCGCAAGTTGTAGATTATCTAAAGAAGAAAAGAATTATTCCACCACTGAATGTGAGGGACTGCCTATGGTTTATGTGCTCCAGAAATATCGGCACTACTTGCTAGGGGGACACTTCAAAATGTATACAAATCATTCCGCACTGAAAGAATTAGTCAATAATCCCATGTTGGGGGGCGCATATTCAAATGGCTTTTATTGTTCCAAGAATATGATTTTGAAGTTGTTGTGAAACCTAGATGATTGAACGTAGGACCAGATCACCTGTCACACATTGAGACATGAGAGAAACCTACTAGTTTGGAGGAAGGATTAGCTGATGCACAACTCTTTGTTGTATGCATAGCGGATGGAAATTTTGAAGATGTAATCTACTTTCTCACAACTAGAACTGTGCTGAAAGAGTACTCCGTCCAACAGAAGAAGGAACTAGTGGTGCACGCAGCAGATTTCTCTGTCATTACGGGGCACCTATATAAGATGGGGAATGATGAGATACTGTGAAGGTATGTACCTAAATTTGAATGAAGAAATGTCCTCGTGCATGCTCATGGGGGCACTGTGGGAGGACATTATGCAGGGAGAGAGACCATGCAGAAGATTCTTCGTGCAAGGTTGTGGTGGTCGACCCTTCATCAAGATTCAAAAGCACATTGCAAGGCCTGTGATGTATGTCAAAGAACAGGTAAACCATCGTAGAGGGACAAGAGGCCTTTGAATATGCAAATGATGTTGCAGCCCTTTGAAAAGTGGGCGATCGACTTTGTAGGACCTATCAAACCTCAAGGAAAAACGGGCGCAAGATATATTATCACTACGACAGAGTACCTAACTCATTGGGCAGAAGCACAACCGGTAAAAGATTTCATGGCCACGATGGCCGTGAAGATTCTGTTTGAACACATATTGACACAATTTGTATGTCCAAATATCTTGATGAGCAACCATAGTACACATTTCCTCAACAAGATGATCAGCACTTTGACAGAAGAGTTTCAGGTGTATCATCAGAAAAGCACACTGTATCACCCACAAGCTAACAGGACAGTAGAAGCATTTAGCAAATTACTGGAGACTATGCTGACCAAAGTATGCAACATGTAGCGAAGTGATTGGGACCCATGCATACCTGTAGTATTGTGGGCTTATCAGATGACATGCAAGAAACTGACAAGACAAACACCTTTCTGACTGGTCTATGGAGTGGAAGCCATAATGCCGATGGAATACATTGTTCCCAGTTGGTACATAACAACACTCACTGGTATGATGGATAGTAGAGACCTAGAGGAGAAGCTCGTGCAGTTGGAGGAACTCGAGGAATAACGATTATTTGCTAGCTTTCACTAACAAGTATAAAAGCAGCGCGAAAAGGCCTAGCATGATCGACATATTAAGTTGCGCACCTTCAAGGTGAACAATTTGGTGTTAATGTATGATAATAAGTTTGATAATTCCCAGGAAAATTCAGAATGCATTGGATGGGACCGTATTTTATTAAGGAGGTCACAAACGGAGGCACAGTGCAGTTGGTAAAGTTAAATGGAGAACCTTTCCTAGGAAAAGTGAATTACGGTTGGTTGAATCCATACACGGGTGGCCCAGCTATATGACTAGTCAACTAAAGCATAGTCTTAGCACTCTAGGTAGCTCAAAAGAGGCGTGGGACTATAACCAGGTGCAGGGAAATAGTTCAGCTACAATAGTCTCTGAATAGTGCATCCAGGAGGTACAGTAGGCAGCTACTCACTGCGCTGCTGATCTTGCGGCAATCCAAGCAAAGTTGGGAGGTCTCCACGAGAAGATCTCTGCACTGATAGAGTGACTCGAGGGCGAGTCACCATGTTTGCGTTGGGGGCCTGTTGGGTGTGGGATCCTCGAAGGGAAGTTTTGGGGCTTAAAGCCCAGATTGTAACTAAATCTTATGTAAAGACACTGTGTTTTGTGGGCGCAAAGCACGAGCTTGTAAATGAATCATAGGGTTGTCCGACCTTATTTTTGTAATGTAATGTCAGCTTTAGATATCTACCCATGGTCTATGGACCATGGCATTGTACAAATAGAGCAAGGCCCTAAGTTGTAAATAAGAGAGAAGGAAGCCATGAATGAAGGATGAAGAATTGAGTCTTATGTAAGTGTAGAGTCGATTCTTGGATCGCAAAGTAACAAAACGCTCTGCAGCTGAGTGCGCAAAGGCCTAGTAGTCCGTAGCTGAGTGCGCTGACCCCTGCAGTTGAGTGCGCAGGGCAAGTTGACTCTGTAACTATTGAAGTATTAATAAAGAGAAGTTCTATACCGTTCTTATGTATTTATTTACTGTTTCCTACATTGAATATATTGGTTATAAATTTCATGTTCATTGTTTATATGGTGCACGAACTTATATGATTGTGTTGATTAAGTAAATGTGAGATAAGGTATCTGTTTACGTGAAGTTAACTAACAATTGTAAGAAGATAAGTAAGAAACACAGTGTAACATGGGGAAATAGTGCAAATCAGTACCCTAGCAGTGCAAAATCATCTCAGCCCCTAGTTAGGGTTGTGCAAAGGCAATTATAATAGATTGCGAAGGTCTCGCAGGTCAGGACATGGCGCGAAGTGACCTGCGCAAAGGTATTCATAGTTGGACTAAATCAACCCCTCGGACATCTCCAGGGTGCGGAAACTTGGTTCCAACATCCCCCCATACTGCTTCAGGTGAGACTTCATTCTGCGTATCGCGAGCTGATGCCGAAAGGGTTGGTAGTATAGGGATTTGTTTGGCTAATTAACTCCGAACCTGGGCCAGGCACCCTCAAGCCAATACGGTGTGGCCCATTGAGTGTTCCTTATACAAATGTAGCCAACCATTGTCACCCACCTAGAACTTGTGTGGCACCCGATGTTGATCATGACACTAGTTGAACTTAGCATTGACTCTATACCATATGTCATGGACCTATTAGCAGATGTGTCGAATGTTCTCAATTAAGACGTTACCATTATCCACTTTAGACTAGACATGCTCCAAATCTTCCTGATTAGTTGCAACTGGTATGACCACATCAATGGGACATAATGGATGGAATCTCAATCCCACCTGAAGGGGGCTTCGGCCAGTTGAGATATGGAGATATCTATTGTAGTTGTGTTGGACATAAGGGATTATTTCATCCCATGTGCATGGATGCATCAAGTTGTACATGCAGAAAATGTGTATGATCATCTCGTTGATGACCTTTGTTTGTCCATTAGTTTGGGGATGAAAATATGTGGACTTAATGAGCTTGGTATCCAATTGATCGACTAGATACTTGACCATGAGTAGAGTATGTATGCAAGTTGTATATGAATTATAATATTATTGCAAAAACTAAGAAACAATCCAATTCTACATGTGTAAGGGGCAAGTAATACATACATTGATGAAGGAAAACATATTAATAAAACCATAATTATATATGTGATGAATGGTCAATTGGAAAAACATAAATAAATTGTATTTATAATTATGTTTTTCTATGTCTCCATGATAGACATATATAAAACATATATAAGTGATTAACATGTAGGTGATTAGGCATATATACATATTTATAGAGGAGTACCTACATGCATGTTAAGATGTAGATGTTATATAGATGCTTCATGAAAATAAACAACCCTATTAACTTCAATTGTCATTTGATATGTAGGAGATATATTATTTATTTATCCAATTGTTAAATTCGATTAAATCAACAAATATAGTGAAATTTATTTAATATTGAGATGTGATCTACTTACCATAACTACAATACTAATAATTTTGTGAGCAATTTCACTAATAATAAACACAATGACTTAGTTGCATTAAATCTATTTCTTTTGCTTGGGACATATCCTTTACACTTATGAACCTTTTTCCTCTAGCTTGAGATCCTCTTCATATATAATCACTTTGAGATTCTCTTTTCGTAAAATCAACTTCTTGGACTTATTTTATATCTTTTTCTTATGAAAAAATTGTTTTGAAAGAAAATATCTCTTCCTTGAAGCTAATATTTACTTTCTTGGAGCCAATCCAACATCATTCTTTCTTACTCTCTTCTCGGGAACTAACCTAAATTCCTTCTCTTTTTCCCTTTTAACCTTAAAAATTTTAGAAATTTGTTCAAAATTGAATCCCCAACCATATTAGATATGACCTCATAATAATTAGACTTCTTTGTTTATTGGCTTGGCATGTTTTTCTGCCTATGGCTTCTCAACTTCCCAATTTGTTGTTTATGTGCGACTTCCTGCAAACAAATAAAAAATTCTATTTCACACCTACACACTTGTGTATGCCTACGTTATCTATGATTTATATTTTTACCTCAATCCATATTTCATTTCTACGTGCTTAATACCATATAAAGGTTGAAAGTATATTTTTGAAAATATCTGTATTAGTAAATATAAAATTGGATTTAAAAACGTTTAAGTTTGGTTGTAAATAATATTTTTATCCTCCTTAAAGCTCAATTAAAAAAATAGTATTTTGTTTTTAGATTTTCATTTATAAAATGGTAGGAATGTTGTATAAGAACTCAAATTCTATTATTTTATTACACAATTTTAAATTGGCATTTGTTAATGTTAATTGATGTGGTAAATAATGACTTATATAAATCAAGTTGTATTCTTTGTATCTCAATTGAATATAAAGCTGGAAATGTGTTTTTAAAAATATATAAATTATTAAAATTATTAAATTTGATTTAAAAATTTTTTTAGTTTAAATTCTAGTATTATTAATTTATTGTGGTAAGCAATGATTTATATAAAATCAAAGTTGTATTTTATGTATCTTAATTGATATTAAAGTTTTTGGAAATGTGTTTTTTAAAATATATAAATTATAAATTTTAAATTTGATTTAAAATGTTTCAAGTTTATAATAAATAATATTTATTCCTTTTCAAATTTGATTTAAAAAAAATTAACATTTTGTTATTACATTCTCATTTAAAAAGAATAAGAACTTACTGTATATGAACTCAAAAATCTATTATTTTTAGTCATCATTTTTTAGAATTTTTTAAGTTTCAATCTATGTTTTATAAATTTAATTTAGATTTAAATATGTTTAAGTTTTAATAATTGTTTATATTTTTTTCATAGATTAAAAAATTATATTCATTTAAAGTTATAATATTTAACAAAAATATTAAATTTTTATAAAAACCATTAATTGTAATATTTTATTTTGATATTGAATTTATAATATTTTAAGTAAAAACATATGTATTTAATTATTAGGTTTACACAATCTACATTTTTAATTATTTAATTTTAAGGTGATTACAAAGTTAGAAACTAAATTGGGGTATGAAACCTTTTTTTTGGTGAGGCAATAAAGTCATCTCTAGGAAATAATTTGACTACTAAAGTCTAAATATTTGTACATACACTACCTCTTTGGTTTTAGAAATGTGACCTCTTGAAAATAAACACACATTCTTAGCTATTAAGCTCACTCAAACATATTGTGTTTAATGCTATATGTGTGTGCACCCTAGGAATGTGAGTTGATGGAGATAAACTAGAAGGATATATGGTTATATAGTAGCTCAGGCTAAATGGAATGATCACAGATCCTAGTGACATCATTAGTGGTGTATAGCTATCCAACTTACATTCTATGGTTCATTAACATAAAACATTCGACACATGCTACCATTGCCGAAATATTATTCAAGTTGGAAGTTAATCAATATACATGGATTTTCTTCGATTAAAGCATTGAGATGCCATCTGGATCTCCCAGGTTTCAACCCCTTGAATGGATAATGAAGCACATTATCCTTTAAAATGGTGTGGGCTTTACTGATTTGTAAAGGAAAATTGAATGAATTAAATTAACATGACTCACACATGTTTCTTAAAAGTCAAGTACACACTTTCCCTAATCTAAATAGCTATATCTAACCATGGAAAATAAAAAAAAATAGAAATGCATTAAAATATATATAAAGGTTAACATGAGTAGGGTATGCATGCAAGTTTGTATATGGATGATAACATTACTGTAAAACTAACAAATAATCCAATTATACATATACAAGAGACAAGTAAAACATACATTCTTCAAAGAAAATGTATTAATAAATACACAATCATATATGTGATGCATGGTAAATTGGAAAAACACAAATAAATTGTACTGCTAATGATGTTTTTCTGTGTCCCCGTGATAGATATATATAAAACACATATAAGTCATTCACATGCATGTGATTAGATTAAGCATATATACATATTTGTATAGGAGTACCTACATTTATGTGAAGATATAGATCTTATATAGATGCTTCATGAAAATAAAAAAACGTATAACCTTAAATTGCCATTTTATATGTAAGAGATTAATATTCATTAAGCCACTTGTTAAATTCACTTAAATCAACAAATGTAAGTGATTTTTGAGGTATATTTTTGAATATATTTGTATTATTAAATGCAAAATTTGATTTAAAGATGTTTAAATTTGGTTGTAAATGATATTTTTATCAAATTTAACTTCAATTAAAAAAAAAAACTTTTGGATTTTGTTTTTCGATTTTCATTTATAAAATCATATGAATTTTGTATAAGAACTCAAGCTCTAATATTCTAACGCTCAATTTTATGTTGAAATTTATTATTATCAACTTAAAGTAGTAACCAATAACCCATATAAATCAAGTTGTATTCTTTATATTTCAATTGAGTATAAAGGTTTGAAGTGTATTTTTAAAAACATCTACATTATTAAATTTAAAATTCGATTTAAATATGTTTAAGTTTAGTAGTAAATAATATGTGTATCATTTTTAAACTTTAATTAAAAGAAATAAAAAAATAGCATTTTGTTATTACAATCTTATTTATAAAAAGGTGGTGTGGTTTTCCTTGATAACAATGATGAGTCAACTAACAATCGCGAATAGCAGCCAAAGATGGTTGTCATCACTGTGGATTTGACTAACTGAATTTGATAAGTTTTTCCACTGCAGGTTAAAAAAAACAAGATAGAAATGCATATATGAAATCAAAAATCTAGTATTTTAGCCCTCATCTTTAATTGGAATTTTATTAAATGTCAACGGATGTACTATATAATGCTGCATATGAACCAAGTTGTATTTTTCCTTTATTTTAATTAAGCATAAAGGTTGGAGGCGTGTTTTGAAAAATGTCTATATCATTAAATTTAAAATTGGATTTAAAGAGGTTTGAGTTTGGTATTTCTTTTTAATAAATAAAAAGTTTTCTATTCGCTTAAAGGTTTTAATAAATATTATTAAAATATTTAATTTTATAAAACTTATTTTTGAAGTTTTTATTTTAATTTTCAAATTGTAATATTTTAAGAAAAATATAGGATATTTAACTATATTTAAACAATATTTTTAATTATTTAATATTAAGGTTATAACTAAGATGCAAAATTGGGGTATGCAACCATTTTTTTTATGAGAGAGGGAAGTGGCCTCTAGGAAACAATTTGAATACAAAAGTCTATAGAGGTGTACATACTCTACCTCTTTGGATTTGTAGAAGTGACCTTTTGAAAAGGAACACACATTCTTAATAATAAAGCTCACTGAAACATATATTGTTTAATTATATGTGTGTATGTGTGTGTGCACTAGGCATAGAATTGTGTTCATAGATAGAAAAATAGAAACACATTATTTTCTTGTGACTACTAGCATGCCATTAGGAAAACTAGACTAGTAGCATAAAAGAGTTGACTTTGGCCATACTAATGTACATATGATATCTTGCTTCCAAAAGCACTAACAATTTTGGTAGAGTCTAGAAATATTCTATAAAATTGATTCATATATTTCTTGACTTTGAATCATCCAGAATAATGCAGAAACAAAACAAAATACATATATACACATAAACACAGAGGTTCAACAAAAAATAAAACTTCATTTCATTAATAGCAAAGAACTGAAATATGATTACATATAGAAATGGAAATAAACAAACTGGGGTAATGGTAGCTTATCTCTAAGAAGAGGTGTGGCAGCTACATGCCTATGAATGGTGTTAGAATGAGGATCAAGGGCATTTTTATCATTGAACAAAAAGGGAAAACCCTAAACAACCAAAGCCCCAAGGAGATGGAATGCCAAGAGTTAGTGGGACTCATTGGGGTTAGTTCAACAACCAACTTCCTAGGATCGTAACTTTCTCATATTATCTGTGTTTGGTGCATATGATACCTCATTCTAAATATCTCTCTGAGTACTACAGAATTTCCTGCAGGCCCCTACCAACATCTACATGCCTGATGTAAACCTAAAAAAAAACCATTTAGGGGGACAAAACTGCTCCAGAACTTCAAGACCCAAAAAAATGATAAAAATAATAAATGTTGTTATAAATAATGAAACTTATTAAATCGAATGAAGGTCTAGGTGGAATAGGAAGGTGGCCACCAATATCTACCTAGATTAGTCTTTCCACCTTAGGAAGAAATGGTCCCCATTGCATGCAGAGCCTCCATGAGGTCAGGAAATTTCTGTTGAACCTAGTGCCTAATGAAGCACTTTCCTTGGTGAAGGAGTTGGCCCTCTTTAATGAATCGATATAGATGGATCCTCTATTGCTGAGTGTTCTTGATCTTCATGTCTATGATCTAATCCGTTGTGGCCTATTCCATGCACTCTGGGTTAACTCCATTCGTGTGAGTTTTTCTACAATGTGAGATGTGTCCAACAATGGTGCAAAGTATTATTGAAGGCAGTCCACATTGAGTATTGGGTGCATGCTAGGGAATGGTGGAATGTTGAGCTTGAAGGAATTGTCCCCTACAACCTTGTTGATGGTGTATGGCCGATATTGGAGAGGGTGAAGATTACAGTGGGACCCAACAAGGCATTCCTTCTACAAATGTAGCCAAATTTTGTCACCCACCAAGAATTTCTGTGGCACCCAATTTTGATCATGTTGTCGATTTTAATTAGCATTGACTTTATACATTATGTCATGGAAGTATTGGTAGATGTGTTGAATGCACTCAATGAAGTTGTTAGGCATGTCATCTTTATATTGGACATGAGTCGAATCTTCCTAAGTAGATACAAATGGTATGGCCACATCAATGGGAAATAGTGGTCGGAATCCCAATCCCACCTTAAAGGGGTTGTGGCCAGTTGAGCTATGGAGAGCTCTATTGTATTTGTGTTGGACATAAGGTAGGATTTCATCCCATGTGCATGGATTCTTTGAGTTATACATGCGCAAAATGTGTATGATCATCCTAGTGAGGACCTATGTTTGTCCATCAATTTGGGGGTGGAAAGTCATGGAATTAGTGAGATTGTTATCCAACATCAATTAAAGACTTGACGAAAATGTACTTACGAACCTCTTATCGAGATATAATATAATGGATTTTCAGTATCCCAAAGTGTACCCACACTCGCTCAAGGAAGAGATTAACAGTGGTTTATATTGTGATACTCTTCTTGCAAGGCACCAGAATGGCCATCTAAGAGAATTTATCAAAAACGACAAAAACATAGTCGTTTCCATGCTTAGTAGAAGGAGGTCCCCACATGTAGTCCATGGAGATGGATTCCCAAAGTTGACTAGGAGTAGGAAGATGAGTATATAGTCCTTTTTTCTTGATGATACATTTGGCAATGGCACAGGTAGTGCAGGATCTAATCTACTTCCTAACATCTTGTCGAAGGTATGACCAATAAAAATACTTATGTAGCACTACCATTACTTTCTATACCCTAAAATGTCTCGTGACATGACTGTAGTGTGCCTGCCAAATTATATTGGCATGCTCGATTGAAGGAACACAGAGGTTCCCAACGTGGCATAATTGTGCATCCTATAGGTGAAAATTTGAAACTTGCTTTAATTCCAGGAGCATATGGTATGTGTTGCTGAATTCTTGATTTCTCTTGCAGAGATGCAACCACCTCGTAGTCTCATGGGCATAAGAGTTAGGAATAATGGTAAGTTCCATGACCAATGATGGGTTGATGTAGTTTGCAACATTGTTGATGTTTCCCTTGTACTTAATTATCAAATGGAACTATTGTAGGTATGTGGACCATTTCTGATGGTGATCATTCTGTACTTTTCATGTTTCTGTATGAAGTGAAGGGGTTAGTGGTATGTGTGGGTGACCAGTTCCTTCCCCATAATGTAATTATTCCATTGTCAGCAAACCTACACAATGGAATACAACTATTTGTCATAGGTGGGATACTTTCAAACTACGTCTGAAAGTGTCTCACTGTGATCTGCCATTCGATGTCCCTGTTGAGCACGAACTGCACCAATAGCATAATTAAAGGAATCTATCTCGATGTCAAACGGTTGCTGCAGGTATGGTAATGTGGTGTAGAGTAGAGGTGATGCTTCAAATTAATGAACACCTTTTGTTGTGATTGATACCAAAAGAAATTTTATTTCCCTCGTCCCTTGCGGACTTGACTCAGAGGCCAAGTGATATGAGAGAACCCTAACATGAACTTGTGGTAGAAGTTGGCAAGACCTAGAAATATATGGAGCTTTATTAGACATGTTGGGGCTGAGAAATCTCGAGTTATTTGTATATTGGCTGGGTCGACATGCACACCTCACTCATCAATGATGTACCCTAGATATTGAAACTGGGTAATAGCAAAGTTCATTCCTCTAAATTCGCACACAACTTGTGTTGTCATAGGGTTTGGAGGACCTGCCGGATATGGTGGAGGTGATCTTCCCAACTTTGGCTAAAGGTAAAAATTTCATCTAAATAAACCACCATGTATGGGTTTATGAAGCGTCGCATGATGTCATCCATAAACCTCATTGACGGTGCAGGGGAATTTGTCAACCCCAAAGTCATGAACAACCATTCCAATAGGCCCTCCTTAGATTTGAGGGAAGTCTTCAACACATCAGAGGGTTTGATTTGTACCACGTGATATCCTAAATTTAAGTCAATCTTCATAAAATATTTTCCCCCCTTGAGTTGTTCCAAAAGGTCATTAATCCGTGGGATTAGATACCTATTCTGGGGAACAATCATGGTCAATGCCAGATAGTCAATACAGAGTCTCCATGTCTCGTCCTTCTTTTCTACCAACACGATCGGGCTTCGACGAGGTGATGAACTTGGCCTGATGTTCCCTTTGTACAACAACTCCTCAATCTGCCTCTTGATTTCATCATTCTCCAAAACAAAGCATCAATATATTGGTTGATTGGATAGCAGCGTTCTCGAGGTCAGATCGATGGAGTGCTTGACTTAAGGGTGTAGAGGTAACCCTGTGGGTGAGGTGAACATGTCCTTGTACTCCTCCAAAACCTTGTCCATCTATTTTTCTACTGCGAAGAAGTATTGTCTCGAGGCCATGGCCATAATCTTCTTCTTTTGCCGAGGGCAAATCATAAGGATGAAAATTTCCCGATCATGGAAATGATCTTACTTCATTGTTTCACAGTTATCAAATAAATGGCAGTAGGTGGAGCTACATCCAGTGTCGTATACAACTTATTATCGAAAGTAAAAAGAATAGTGCAAGGCCTAGACTCATATACAACATGTCGCTTCCACAAGTATGGTTGGCCTATCAATAGATCACAAAATTAAAGAGGAGAAACATCAAAGAGTACCTCATTTGTGAAGGGCTTGATGTTGTAGAGAAGGCAACATTTTTGGTTGAAGCAAAGATCTCGCCTTAGGTGAATCCACCTGATGGTGTACAACTACAGGTATGGTATGGTGTGGTCAGTAGGCCCATATGCTACATAACCTCTACTGAAATGAGGTTCTTTTATCTCCCATTGTTGACAATGAACTGTTGGATGTGTCTTATATTATTTCCATGACTAGTCGCATGAGTCGCTGGGTCATAAGCGGGTTGATATCCCCCCTGTTCATTGTGTTAGGCACAACAAGGGGGTCACAGGAGTCCTACGGGGGAAGTAGCCCCCTACACAAGGTCTGGAGGAATGCCCTCAAAAAACTTGTTTGGACCCTATATTTAGTGGGTGGACCTATGGTTTTTTGCATGGGTTTTGCACATGGTTTTGGGCATGGTCATTTTTTGCCCATGTTATTTTGTAGATCTTGTCAAGGGAACTATGATTATGTTCTAATTCATGGTTAAGGGATTGGGGTTTCTAAATGCTTCGACGTGTATACATATGTATTGTAACATTGAAAGGAATATAATGAAAAATTAATTTGGCATTCTTGGTTTTTTGATCCAAGGGAAATCTCTGTCTATTTATTTTATATTCTTCTGATTGTTTCTTTTCTATCTTTTAGAATTCATATGTAGGTAATTTCTGTACAATATTAAAACCCACATGAAATTCAATGGAGAACACTTCACCCATATCTATGACTCAAAGATTCACTTTCCCTCCTATAGATCTTTGGGTTCATCCTTTTAGATCTTGGTGGTGGAAACAATAGTAGTAGGCTTCACATAGATACTATGCTTCCCTTTATCATTCCCCTCGTTAGGTTCTATATCAAAGTTAGAACATGCCTCTCATTCGGAATCCTTCAACAAATCTAGCAGTGACTGCTTGGCTCACACCTCACTTGTGCTATGATTGGAGCTTTTATGGAACTCGCACCATTTCCCTATCTCCTTCTTTATCTTCATGGTGTTGTTACCTGCTTGCAACATTGGTGGGTTTTCTTGGGTCACCCCACCTTGGCTTTATTCCTTGTTCTGTGGTTTACGGGTGCCTTTCCATCACTTCAGATTCATAGATCCAACATGTTTCTTCTTCTATTTAAATTGTTGCTCGAGCTTGACAATGTATCGATAGGCGCCACAAAGCGAGGAGATGTCCACGAACTCGAACTCGTCTTGGATGTACTTGTGTAGATAGATGTGATGTTTGAGTACCAAATTCAACTTAGAATCCTTCATACCCAGCTTTGTGCGAAGGGTATGGAAAATATTTGTGAACTCTGGCACCTCTTGGTCCCTTCCCTACCATAGTTTGGTTCACTTTATGTATTTATATTCATATCTCCCAACCGAGTAATATTGTTCCTTGATGGCATCTTCGAAAAAATTCCAAATGGGTGCAGCTAAAAATAGTGAGGATTCACAGTAGGTTACCCACCAATCCTTGACATGTGGGGTGGCTTTCATGACTGAAAAAGTAAATTTTTCCCAATTGGAAAAGTTATGAACTAAAAAATATACTTCCAACAAATTTAACTATCTATCTACTAAATCAGCATATATCTGACCTTCAAATATGGGAATGTAAAAGTTAACTTGTACCTTAAAAGGAGAGGAGCATCCAAGTTGGTTGCTAGATGAAGATGCATTACTTGTGGGTATTCACCAAAGGATATAGGAAAATTTATCCATCATCACATTCCTTTGTCACTCAAGGGCTTCCTCAAGAAATATTTTGAAAGGATCTCTTTCCCCCTCTTATTTCTTCTCTTCTGCCATATCAAGCTGCCAGGGTGTGTGAGGCTAGTCTTGTAAAGGTTTAACTAATTTGAGTCCTAACTCCTTATACACTGACCTGGTTAGGAACATGCAAAGAAAAATAGAGAAAGAGAAAACAAATCTGATACCCCTGATCCACAATTAGGCATGAGCGCAAAAAAATACAGATATACACATAAACACAGAGGTGTAGGAAAAATAAAACCTCATTTCATTAATATCAAAGAACTGAAATATGCTAACATACATAAGTGGAAATAAAATAGCTCGGAAAATGATAGCTTATGTCTGAGAAGAGATGTGGCGGCTAAATGCCTAGGAATTATGTTACAGTAAGGCTCAAGGGCCTTTTTATTATTGAAAAATAAGGGAAAATCCTAAACAACAAAAACCTTAACCCTAGGAGATGGAACACCAAGAGTTTCAAGGCCTTGTTGGGTTTAGTTGTGAAGCCACCTTCCAAGGGCCGTAACTTGGTCATATTATATTTTTTGGCGCTTACTATACCTTGTTAGAAATATATCTCTGAGTACTATAGGATTTTACATAGGTCCCTTCCTATGGCCATGGTACTGCTTCAAACCTCAGAAAAATGTTGTTTAGGGGGTAAAAACTTCTCCAAAAGTTCAGGACCCAAAAAAGACTAGGAAATTGATGAAACCCACTAGCGATCTACGTGGAATAGGTGGGTGGCCACCAATATATTCCTGGATCATGGATATTTCTTACTCTTAATATAGAAAACAAAATAAAGACATTGAGCATTTAACATGGATAATCCCCTTGCATAGTACCATGTGGCGAAATGTCCTCTAAGTTGAAAAATTCCAAGTTAGCAATTTTCTTTATTAGCATGGATACTTTGTAAGTGAGTTTCATCAGCTATAGCTATACATTTTCTATACTGAAAGTATTTCTAGTTGGGCTTCTAGTCATTTGACAAGGACCTTAACCATGATGGTTTTGAGCTACTAGTACAAGTCTACAATATACATATATTTGATTTGTCAAGTGCCTAAGTTTCTAGTTTTTTAGTATCAAAACACTTGCATCTAGCATAAATATTAAAAATTTCCAAGTATGTGGAATGTTATAACTTATCATATGCTTCCAACATACTCTCATGCTCTTAAAAATTGACAATTTTATTGCACCGAGAGGCACCCTCCAACCCAATATTGAAGAGATATTGTAGTGTCAAACAAAAATAAAATAAATAATTTCTAGTTGGGACCCATGGTATTTTCCATTGCATTTTTCCATGGCACATAGTATGATGGAATATATTTGAAGGTTTGATGAAATCCATTATGGAACATAACACTACGAGCTTAGATCCATCTGGACTTGATCCCTCTAGGCACTTGGTAAATCGGGATTTAATATGAATCTAGGATTGTAATATAACAATAATAATAAAGTTAAGGGTCATGATAGTTTCTTTTTGTTAATAAAAATATTATATTATTCATCTTAAAATTGTAATTTGTGCTCTTTATTATTTTTGGTTGATTTAGTGGTAGGTTATGTCGTGCTTACTTTATCTCATATTTATCATAAATGAGATTTATTTTTATAGACATCTTATCATGCGTATTGTATTTATTATAAAAGGAGGAATCCTTCTTGATATGTATTATTATTCATTCACTCCTTACAATTTTCAATGTATGGAACTACTTCTCTTTATGTTCTTAGTCTATTTGTGGAGTTTGGTTCATAAAATTTGGTTTAAGAGTATATGATTCTAGGGCTTATCTCCTTCAAATGAGTCATCTTGACATTTCCACTATATCATTTTCTTAGGAAGTTTAGATAGAGAATAGTTGGGAGCACTAGCAGACATAAATAAGTACCAATGTTAAAAAGTTTAAGTTTTTGTTCACTATACTTTTAAAGTTATAGGCTATGGAAACTAGGGCTTTTAAATAGTCCTAAAACTAGACCCAAACATATCTTTTTATTAAAACACTCATAACATTTTTTGGGGGCATATAGATAGAGAAATATTTAAACGTGAGAATATATATCATAAAACTTGTGGTATTTTTTTTATTGTGATTATTTCAAATTTTCAAGTTACATAATGTAGAATTTATGGTTTTTAACTAGTTCTACAAATAGTCTTAAATAAATGTTCCAAGTTAAGTAGGAATATATGATTCTATAAATATTCAATTTTAGTACCATTAATTTAATTGGGAAAATATGTATCATAGTATATTTCATCCAAATTTTAGAATTATATTATAAAAATTGGACATGTGGCATTCTATATAAGTTCACTTTTTGGAAAGAGCTTGCAATTGACAAGTTTTGGGAAAGTTATCATAAATTTCAATTCGCACATCAAAATTACATAAAACCAACGAAATTTCAAGGAAGACATATAAAAATACCCCATGAAAAAAATTCATGCTCAAAAGGGATTAAATTTTAGAGACATGTTAGGAGAAAGGTTGCCTAACAAGATAGTCTCCAAATTATGGTTTCTGAGATATGTAACTTACAATTGACATAAATTTCATTGGAATATTAATTTTGTGGGATTAAAAAATTGTGTTAAATATAGTTATAGGTAAACATTATCATTATCCCACATATAAAATTCTGTTACAAAAATTATACACCATTGAGTCCTCTAGCGAACTCAACCATGACTCATGAAGAAAGTGAAAAAATAGATAAGAAATTATCCAAATTAGAGAAACAATTTAGCGAATTGAATGATAATTTGATAAAATAATGGTTTGTTAGAACCACAAAGGAAAATGCAATAGATAGAAATAGACATATGGAAATAATATTGATGGAAAAGAAGATGGATGAAAAGATGGAACAAATGGACCCAACGATGGTGGCCAAGATCATTTAGATCCTAGGTGAGAGGCTTACTCAAACTAACAATGTTATTAAAAGGAGTTGTGAAAATAAATTTAGTAATCATGTCCAATAGTTGGGCTAGTATTAACCATATGTGAGGAGGATTTAACTCTAACGGTGGAGTTAATTATAGATGGGTTCTTAAAGGTATCAACATTTTCATGGTTGAATTAAAAAATATCGATGGGAAAGAGGTCTCTACATGGTTAATCCAAATAGATAAGTACTTTGAATTGCATAATATTATGGATAACCAATGAAGGATTTTTTTAGCAACTTTTTCTTTGAAACAAAAACTTTATCAACTGTATTAACGGGTGGTTAGAAGGAAGCTCCATTTTTAGAATTATACTTGGGGTTTATATACAAGAGTCTTAGAAGCACAATATGGAAAATTATAGCAAAGGTACCACTTTAGTTAGCTATAAAAACTAAAGTGCTTACGTGATGTTGAATATTTTAATTCAAAATTTTAGGCATTTGCCACAAATGTACATAGATTTAGTCATGAACATGCGTTGGAAGCTTACATGAAGAGATTAAACATGAGATTTTCTTAAAAAATATTAAAAATGTCATGGTTAATATGTAGTATTCTATTTATATTTAGTTCAACGATAGGGGTACACCCAAATATACCACTAGAACATATGCATAAATAAGAGATTAATTTGGAGGTCATAGGGAAACTATACCTAGAACTACTCAAATATCATAAAATGAAATGAAGGAAATAAGATAAAATAGACTACAATTTGGTTGTAATAGCAAATGGTCAAAAGGGCATAACTATGTAAAAAAATTATTATTCACTTCAGAAAATAATGATGAAGAGGAAATGGAGGCATATGAAAAAATATGTTAGAGGAAATTTGTGAACTTAAAGAGTAGGAAAAATATATATAAATTCTACACAACATTGATTCAAACATATGAAAAATATTTATTCATGCAATGCTAGGTTTTACACCTCAAACACATGAGATTTTAGGATACATTAAGTATAAAATAATGATATTGCTTATTTATTCAAGTAGCACACATAACTTCATTAATAAAATATTAGAAAAATACCTTAACCATTTTATATATCTAGTGACAAATTTTTAGTTTTGGGTTGCAAAAATAAGGTGTTGTCTGTGGAGGAAAATGAAACAATATTAAACTTAGCATGGGAGAGCATAATTTAGAAATACAAAATTAGGTCATTCACATTGGCAGAGATGAGGTATTATTCAATGGATTTAATGGTTGATAAAATTGGGTACAATTTCTATAAACTATAAGGAATTACTCATAAGATGTGAATCAAAAGGAATTCAACATGAACTGAAAGGGTTAACATCTCCACCATATCAAGTCATCACCTCTCATATATTGGAAATTCTCCTAAAAAAGGGTAGCAGGGAAGTCATGGTTAGACTTTGTTCTATGGAAGTGAAGTAGGAAAATAAAAATATTTGAGAATTCTTTATTGATATTTAGTAAGGTTTACAGACTCAAAACCTCCTTGTGAACTCAACTACAGGGGTCCACACACTTAGCTGCGGACTCTACTCTAGGCCTAGGCGCACTCATTTGCAGAGCCTTTTCCCCCTCTAAGAATTACTCTTTTGCGCTAGACTTCTTCTGTTGTACCCATAGACAAACTTAGATCTCTATTATCTGTATTAGACTCTCTAAGAAACACCTATTTATACAATCCCATGGTCCACGGATCATGGGTAGATCTTCAAAAACCTACTCAAGTTTACATAAAGAAGGGTAAAAACCCTCTTTGACTCTTAACTAGCTACATGCTCCACGACCACAATTTACAGAGACTTTACATATTTTTACATCAAAACTTGGGCTTTTCCCCCAAAACTAACCTAGGGGACCCCATCGCAATAGCCCCCCAACACAAAGTTCATGACTCACCCTCGAGCCACTCAACTGGCGCGGTGATCTTACTGCGAAGATCTTCCAACTCCACTAGCACAACTGTCACTTTAGTCATGCTCTGCGTGACTGCCTGCTTCACTTGCTCCACTAGCTGCTTTGTGGCTTGTCCTTCGTTGGCTAGCTTGATCTTTTACTGTGTAAGCTGCAAGTTCACCAGCTTTTCTTGTATTTTGGCTGAGACTAGGTGAGCTTCATCCAACCAATGACCCAACCACACCTTAAGAATTGCCTCTTTTTTTCGTCCTGCTTCCACTTCTGTAAGGATTTGCTTCCCCTCCTGCAACTTAGTGAGGCGTTGCACTGTAGCCACTAAGCACGCCATTTCCCTCACGTCATCTTACTACTTCTGAAGCTTGTGGATCTCTATAGATTGGGATCTTCCTGCAGGGTTGTCACCAGCTCCATGGCCTTCTGAAACAAAGTTGTGCAGTGCACAACCACGGCATCCGCAGTAGCTATCCCTTCCTTGACGGCAACTTTGCATTGTTCCCTAACTTCTGGTGGAGTCCAAGGCCGTGACTTAAGTTCTAGCTCCATGATTTTCATATTGAGTTCAAACTGAACTCTTGCCACCTCTTCCTTTGCATCACGGATGCCCACAACTAGCTTCTAGATCGTTTCTTCTAGTGGTGCCTCCTTAGGTATGTGAAACTTCGGCACTATCCTGCATTCCTCTGCAACCGCGACCACCAGTTGGGCGCTCTGCACCTTGATCATATTCTTTGCCTTTATGGCCTCCATCTTCTCAGTGAACATTTGTTCATTATTCACCCTATACTCACTTATTAAGATGAGAGTGTGCTACTTTTGTGCTCTCAATTCCACTGTCACGCATGTTTGCAGTGCATGAAGATATTCGTTGGGGAGCACTGCAATGTTGAGGTCGATGTTCTTTAAGGTGCTAACAATGATCTTATCATCGGTTGTATCTACGCTCAGGGACCCTTCTTGGAATGTGACTGTCTTGAGATCCACGATTCTAACCAGCTCTGTAGCCTGGCTTGTCCCCGGTGCCAAGCTCATTTATGTAGCATTCACCTATCCTCCACCCACCTATATCCTGCTATTCTGGATCTACAGTTCATGCAAATCCTTCTGAAAAATTCCCAAAGACTACATATACTGCGGCTCAAATTGCTGCAACAGTTTGGAGGTAGTGTTGCGCAATTTTTCCCCGATCTCGTCGATATCACCCTTTGTCAATGTAACGAGATCCAAAGGTGTTTTAGTGGGCTTTGGGCTAGGCAACCTCGGCGCCATAGGCATAGGAGTAGGATCCTCCATGCTCACTACCTCTCGAGTGGCTCATTCGGAGGCAACAGTTCCTTCGGTGCTTGCAGTCTCACTTGGTCCTCACATAGTGCTGCGAATGAATTGTTGGGTTTCCTCAGGTAGAGTATCAAACACAGAGCTTCCAACAAAATCTATGAAAAATTGCGGATTCATAAGCGACGGACAGCATGACTCAAAAATTCTAAGGGTGCAAAGTGTTCTCTACTGGACTGGCACGCATAATTTATAGGTTATTTTGAATTCAAATCTAACCATTCCCCCCAAAATTCATCAGTAAATGTTGATTTGGTAGCAGATCTTCAAATATTTTAGCCTTAAATATCATCCGTCCACTCCTCTTAACCATCTCCGAGCTGTCAAATCATGAACAATGGCTCTAACAGTCACTTTTTGGCTGTGTTGTGCGGTATCACCTTTCATAGCACAACTCCCTTTGTGCAGTGTCTGGTATTGAGACATCACCCTTTTTCGCACAGCCACTCTGTCGCGTAGTTCCCACAACCGGGTAGTGTAATTTATAGTCATGTGCTTCCTCGTAAATGCCTGGAGCACTAAGGTTGTCCTACCTTCGTGTAGTCATTGAGTCGGGTCTCCTACATATGGTTTCAACCGGCTTCGACTCACCTTTCCTGGGAAATATTCTCAATTCAGCTTCGTGAGTGGAACCATGCCCCCATCTATGATTTCTTTAATGACATACGGTCCCAACCAGTGCATCTGGAACTTTCCTGAAAACTTAGCAAACTTACTATCATATAATAACACCAAATAATTTACCTTGAAGATGTGCATCTTGAGGTGGCAATCGTGCCAAGCCTTTTCACATTCCTTCTGGACTTGCTGATGGAATCCAACCAAGAATCTATCTTCCTCGAGTTCTTCTAGCTGTGTGAGACACTCTTCTAAGGCTCCACAGTCCACCATTCTTGTGAAAGTTGTTATGCATGGACTAGGCACGATATATTCCATGGGCATCACAACTTAAACTCCATAGACCAACCGAAAAGGTGTTTGACCTGTTAGTTTTTTGCAAGTAGTCCTATATGCCCACAATACTACTAGCATGCACACGTCCCAATCATTTCGAAAATCTTTGTGAGCGCATTCTCCAAAATCTCATTGAAGTCCTCAATTGTTTCATTCGATTGAGGATGATATGGCATACTCTTTCAATGATACACCTGGAACTCTTATGTTAGTGCGTTGATCATTTCATTATGCAAGTGAGTACCACGATCGCTCATCAAGATTTTTAGGTAGCCAAACCTGGTTAGCACATATTCAAACAAGAACTTTGTTGTCATGGCCCCAATAAAATGATTCATCAGTTGTGCCTCCACCCATCTGGTCAGATATTCTATCACGGTGATGATATAGTGCACACGTGTTTTCTTGCCTGGGGGTTGAATTGGTCCCACAAAATCAATTGCCCATTTCTCAAATGGTTTGAATGACACCTGTGGATTCAATGGAAGCTCATCCCTCTGCAATGGTCTACCAATTCTCTAACATGCCTCGCATGCCCTACAATATGCTTTATTATCCTTATGTAATGTAGGCCACCACAACCCTACCCAAAAAAAATTCTTTGTTGTCGCTTTTCCTATATAATTCCCTCCCGCAGCTCCATCATGAGCTTTAACAAGGATGTTGTTTCTTTTGAAAACGGGCACATATCATCGAGAGTCTCGTCTGAACCCATCTTATATAAATGTCCTACAATTACTGAGAAATCCACTACGCATACTAACAATTCTTTCTTCTGTTGATTGGTGTATCCTTCCGGAGTCGTCCCTGTAGTCAAAAAGTGGATAATATCTTCAAAATAGTTATCTGTTATGCGCACCATGAAGAGTTGCACATCGAGCAACCCTTCCTCCAAATTAGTAGGCTCCTCCCCTATCTCAATGCGCGACAAATGGTCAGGTCCTGCATTCAACCTTCCTAGCTTCACAATTACCTCAAAGTCATATTCTTGAAAGAACAGCAGCCATCGACATATCTTTCCCCCAACACAGTATTATTGACTAGGTACTTTAATGAAAAATCGTTTGTGTACATCTTGAAGTGTCCACCCAACAGATAGTGTCTGAACTTCTGGAGGGCATACACCATGGCCAATCCTTCATGCTATTTTTTTGAGTAATTCTTACTGCCTTTGAAGTTTTTTTTCTTGCAAATGCGATAGGATGATCCATCTCCCCTTCACCAACCTGTTTCAACACTGCTCCTAATGCAATACACAAGGCATCAACGTACACATGGAATTGCTTTTTCCAATCCCAGAAGACCAAGATCAGTGCGGTGACCATATTTTCTCTCAATACATCTAGATTGTGCAGACATTCTTCATCCCAACAGAATGTAGTGTCCTTTTTCAACAATTTCTCCATAGGTGCATTAATTTGAGCATAAGCCTTGATGAACTTTTGATAAGATCCAATAGGGCCTAGCATTGCGCACAGTTGTTTAACACTTCTTGGGGCCTCCAAATTGATTCACCATTAGTCCTTGCATGCATACCACATGACCAAGTAAAATCCCAAAGGGGACACAAAACAAACACTTATTCAAGTTCAATGCGATTTGATACATTCGATACATATCCAACACTAAGTGTAGACTCACTACATGGTTCTTTACTAACCCGAACATTCTCCAATCATCAAAATAAATTCTTTGAACGTTGCGAAGACTATGCAAGAGAAGATCTTCGGTGCATTCTTGAGTCCAAACGACATCACCGTATACTGAAAACAACCCCATTCTGTCATGAAGGTTGTTTTTCTCTTATCCTCTAGTGAGATCTTAATATCATTGTACCCAAAGAACCCATCAGTGAATGAATAGGCCTCCTTCCCTCCAACGTTATCCAGTACCTCATTTGTGAACGGTGTCGGAAAGGGGTCATGGACACAGGCACCATTAAGCTTCCTAAGATATAAACAAATTTGTTTCTCTCCCTTCTATTTCTTTTCTTGGACTACCATTGGGCTCACCCAATTAGATTCCTCCACTAGTTCAATAATTCCTTCCTCAAGCATCTTAAGCAACTCCAAGTAGAATTTTTCTTTGTATTTGGGATTAGGGGAATATGGCCTCTCATTTATTGGCTTCACGTTCGACTTCAAGGTAATTTTCATCACACCCAAGTCTCCTATGATACCTTCTAGGTCCGAAAATTTTGTAGGAAACAAATCATGACATTCGCAGAGAAACTCAACAACTTTGTCTACCATGGCATCATCCCAATAATCCCCAATATTTGCAAATTTTGGCTACGCTTCAGCACCAATATTCACTTTCCTACTTTTCAGTGGCACATTGATATATGGATTTTCTATCTCTGGACATTCAACTCGGCAATGGCCTTCTACCTCTCAGATGTTAATATTCCTTGGATCCTCATCCTCCCCGTTAGCAGTCAAATTGTAGCATTCTAGCGCATGGCACAGCTCAGTGCTCCAATCTAGTTGAACTAATTCCAACGGATCTTGTGCAATTCTGAGGATCGCTTCTTTAACCTCATGTAGAGCTTCATCAATGCTTTCGAACCCATCTTCAAAACTGAAGGTGATTAAAAATCCTTCCCTTAATATATCCCACTCCACGGTACCATGGTGGAGCTCCTTTTCTAGGTACTAATTCATACAGATTACACCCAGAGTGTGACAGAATAAGTGGACCCACTCTAGCTGTGGTTCTAGTCCATAAACTTTGGTCCACTTTGCTAAGTGAAAACGTGGATCATTCCTCCCATCATATTTCTCAGTCAGCTGAAATTTTTGGCAACCAAATTGCAACCTCATCATTCTCCTATCATCGTGACATTCATCAAAGTTGTCTTTGTGTGTACCCCACCACTATGTGGGCATAACATGCAGCGCCAAATCCCGCGCTTGAAAGAGATGATCCTGTGGGACTTCTCTTTCAAAAGCATAAAAAGATTTATTGACATGAGTTAAACCATCATAATAAGTTAAATTTCTTACCTTCGAACACACACAACATAGTGATTTAGTCATCATGTTGCAATGC
Organism: Pinus taeda; assembly: GCA_000404065.3. Lineage (NCBI taxonomy): Eukaryota > Viridiplantae > Streptophyta > Pinopsida > Pinales > Pinaceae > Pinus > Pinus taeda. The sequence continues at coordinate 59,634 of APFE030319475.1, forward strand.
AGCCTAGAATCTTCATGCAACCTATTCTTCCAATGTTCCAACTCTTCATCTGAATCTAATGTACAAGAGATTTTTCGGTCACACACAATCCGTCCATTAGCTGTTGAATTAGTCCAACCTTGGTCTGGCACCATTATTTTGTAGATTTGATCCAAATCATCATCACATTATTCATAGTCATGGACTGGTTCAGTATAGTGTGGTCCTTCTGCAAGGTCTAATGGCACTACATTGTGGAGTGATTTCCTTTCAAACGACATTGTCCGTTTCTTCAAATTGATGACCCCATTCATATCAATATCCTAATCAATCCCCAGGAGTGCAGGGTATGGATTTTTGTCATCGATGATCTCTATCACTTCAAAATCCGCCAGTGCACTCGCACCCTCTATATCAATGGTAACTCCCTGCAATCATCCCATAGGCATAATCTTCTCCACATTTTCCATCCTCATTTGAATCGGAGACATGTTAGGTCCCCATAATACTAGTGATTCTACCATTACTATTGCCATTTTAGCCCTTATTTTTATTGTTGTGCCCCTATTGTCCCCATATTGTTATTATTGTGCCCCATAAAAGCCCGCTATTGTTATTGTTGTGCCCTTATATTATTATTGTTAGGTTGGCTTTGATTATATTGTGACACCTTAGACTCCTATATATATAAAGGAGGTTTTTTCATTTATATCATCCAAGAATTACTCATTTGTGTAATTTAAAGGAGGTTATCCCCTCGAAGAGGCTGAATTCTAAGGCGTTTATCGTTCTTTTCTAATTTTTGTGAGCTAGTTTCATAACATTTGGTATCAGAGCTTTGGATTCTAGGGTTTTGCTGCTCCAAACAGGTCATCATGGCATTTGCGCTATAACATTTTTCTGCAACATTTCAGAAGTTAAAAAAAAAACCATTGGAGCTGAAATCGTTCTAAACCTCGGGACCGAATTTCATATTTTGTCTCACTATATTTTCAGAGATATGATCTGAGGAAGTTAGGGTTTTCGCAGACTCTCGAATTACATTACAAATAGGGGACCATGGGAAAATTGTCATAACATTATTTCTCACCATCGTATTCAAATTTCGTAAGAAGTTACAGAAATAGGAGGGACAATAGTTTTTTGTGTATCTCTTTCAGACTCGAAGGTCGAAACAAGGACATGTGGCACATCTTACAAGTTCACTCTACTGAAAAATTATATAATCTGGTCATTGTGGAAGATTGGGAATAACTCTTTCTTGGAGAATCCAATTTTGATCAGACTGGTGGCATTGGAAAGAGGACTCATAGGTCTACCGAAGGTAGCAATTTTAGACCTTGGAGATCCATAATTATAGAGATACAATAGATTCAATATTGATCTTCTACAAAGCGAAAAAAAAGGTGTGTAGTATTTTTTAAATTTTGCATAAGTTTGGGTTGAAAAATTAGGTTGAAGTTGAAAGGGCATAGTGAAGCATAATTATCATTAATTGATGCCCTGAAGAAAGAAAATGGAAACACCTAGTAAGAATTATAAAAGCTCTAGCATGACTCATGAAGAAGAGGAAGAAATGCAACATGATATATCAAAATTACGAGACCAAGTGCAATAAATTTCACTCTCACAAAATGTAACCGAAGCTAAGATGAATGGCGTGGAAGCTAATATGAATGGCGTGCAAGCAAAGATGGATGGTGTGGAAGCTAATATGGATGGAATGGAAGCTAATATGAATGGCATGGATGCTAAGATGGAAGATTTGAAGATATATTTGAATACGTTGCTACAAGAAATGCTTACTAATGGTGAAAGGGTAGTAATGGAATGTCATGATGAGAACAAAATAAATGTTAATCATGATTTCATAGACTCTAATGTTGGATTGAAGACCCACGATGTTCCAAATATCGATATGAGGAAGTTTGATGACAAGGATCCCGTAACATTGATACTACAGATATCAACATCCATAAAGCATCTGTGAGGATTTCTCGAATTGACAGGGTATTATCACAAGTTTGTTAAAAATTATGGGATAATAGCAATGCCCTAACAACATTATTGAAAAAATATGCATTTTTATGGACTTGAGAAGCAAATAAGGCCTTTAAACATCTTAAAGAGGCCCTTGTGTGATGCACTTGTCTTAGCTATGTCGGACTTCACAAAAACCTTTATTGTGGAATGTGAAGCATCAAGAAATGGAATTGATGTTGTTTTAATGCAAGAAGAAAGACCCATTGCTTTTGAAAATCGTCCAATGAAAGGAAAGTCTTTACACAAAGCTCTTTATGAGAAGGAAATGTTGGCAATACTACATGCACTTAATAAATGGAAATCCTACGTAATGGGTATACACTTGAAGGTAAAAATGGATCATGATAGCATTACATACTTTTTAGAACAAAGATTATCTTCAAAAGAGCAACAAAAATGAGTCGAAAAGATGTTGGGTTATGAATTTGAAATCATATACAAAAAAGGGAAGAAAAATGTTGTGGCAGATGCACTCTCAAGAAAGGATGAGGATGTGGAAGCATTGCTTTGTGCCATTTCTATTATCCAACCAGATTAGCTAAACAAAGCAAGGGATGAATAGAAGAATGATGAAGAAGTGTGGGCACTCATTCAAAAGTTACAACAAGATCCCAGTACATCTGATACATTTAGGTGGAAAAATGATTCATTATGGTACAAAGATCGCTTATAACTATGTCATAATTCCCAACTTAAACAAAATATTCTTATGGAATTCCAAAACTCGACCTTAGGAGGGCACTCAGGATTTTTAAAATTTACCACATGGTTAAATAGGAGTTTTTTGGGAAGGCCTTAAATCTGATATTCAAAATTTTGTGGTGGAATGTTTGGTTTTCCAACAAAATAAAGTTGAAACAATTAAGACCCCTAGTCTATTACAACCTTTATCCATTCCAATTCAATGTTGGGAGGATGTTTCAGTGGATTTCATCGTAGGTTTACCCAAGTCAAAAGGAAAGTGTGTCATCATGGTGGTAGTTGATGGAATTACCAATTATGCACACTTTTGTGCATTATCTCATCCATTTAAATACAATACAATTTCTACTGCATTTATGGAAACAATTCAAAAGCTACATGGAAACCCAAAGATTATTGTAAGCAACAGAGATCCCATTTTTACTGGAATTTTGTGGACAAAATTATTTCCTTTTCTTGGTACTCAGTTAGCTCATAGCTCATCTTATCATCCTTAATCTGATGGGAAAACTGAGATAGTAAATAAATGTTTGGAAGGATATATTCATTGCTTTGTATCTGATAAATGGACACAATGGGTCAAATGGTTTCCTTTGGATAAATGGTGGTATAACACTTCCTTCAATATTGCAACAAAAATTACCCCATTATGGAACTTTATGGATATCACCCACCATCCATCGCATAATATTTAAGAGAAAATTTTAAGGTTCAAGTAGTGGAAGAACACATCGAGCATCAACAACAATTTCTCCAACTCTTAAAGGATAACCTAACTTTGGCACATAATAGAATGAAACAACTAACAGATCAACTTTGCAGCAAAAGAAGTTTTGATATATGTGATTGGGTATTTATACGACTACAACCATATAAAAAAATGTCCCTCAAGAAAGCTAAGAAGGATAATAAAGTATCACGAAATTATTATGGTCCATACAAGGTGTTGCAAAAGATTAGCACTATGGCATATGAATTGGAGCTTCATGAAGCTTCTTGAGTGCACCTAGTTGTCCTTGTTTCATTCTTAAAGAAGGTTATTGGTGACAAGATCCCAGTTCAAACAATATTGCCAGAACTTGATGAGAAAGGAAAAATCATATTGGAACCTGAAGCAGTCACAGAAATGAGAACTCGATAGCTGTGAAATCGATCAAGTGGAAGAACTTACCCACTAAAGATTCCAAATGGGAGGATAAGAATTTTATATAGAAGCATCCAGAACTACTCAAGCATTGAGGAAAACACTTTTTTGAAGGAGAGGGGAATGTTAGGTCCCTATAATACTAGTTATTCCCCCATTACTATTGTCATTGTAGCCCTTATTGCTATTGTTGTGCCCCTATTGTCACCATATTGTTATTGTTGTGTACCATAGAAACCCACTATTGTTATTGTTGTGCCCTTATATTATTATTGTTAGGTCGGCTTTGATTATATTGTGACCCCTTAGACTCCTATATATAGAAAGGAGATTTTTTCATTTGTATCATCCAATACTTGTTCATTTGTGTAATGTAAAGGTGGTTTCCCTCTCGAGGAGGCTAAATTCTAAGGAATTTATATTTCTTTTCTATCTTTTTATGAGTTGGTTTCATAACAAGACCACTGCAGTGCAGGTCTCCCCATTCTCTCCAAGGTCTTCTTAGGCAACATGTTTGCGTCAGATCCCAAATCCAAAATAACTTGGTCCATCTCATAGTCTCCTATTTGTGCAGTAAGCCTCATCTTGCGCCTTGTTATGACCTTATGCCTACCAATCTTTCTGACTACACGAGGTCCATCAAGAGCATTATCCTTACTGGCATACCTTTTTTTCAACTCCTATAGCCCTTTCACAGCCTTGCTATCCCGCAATAGTTTCATACAAGTTTCCAAGTAGATGGTAAGGATAGAGGGGTCGACCTCTGTAGGCACACTAATTTTTGGTGACTGTTTTTGAATTCCTGAGGTAAAGGCCTCAAAAAAGATTTTCTTTGCTTCCATAAATGTCTCCTTTGCGCACTCCAGATCAAAACTAGTTTCTTTCTTCAGCGCCTTGCGGACCCACCTACTTTCTTCAGGTTGTTTTCCTTTATCACCACCAGTCATTATTCCACTTCACACCACAATATTCAAATTTCGATCCTCCCCGTGAGGCTCAGCCTCCATCATTTGTAAGTTCTATGTGGGGTGTTGAGGTTGTGCCTTCTTCTCCTGCATCTTGGTTATCAACACAGGACATTCTTCTATTGTGTCATAAAACTGATTGCAGTATTCACATGGAGGGTGTGTTTGATTATTACACTCCCACGCGTAGTGTACTAGTATCCCAAAATTGTAGCAAATGACCTATTCACGGCCTCTAGCTGGCCCTCTTCCTCCACCTCGGCCTCATCTGCACCCTTGATATCCTCCGTGCACTCCCCCAATGCCCTCATCTGGGGGCCAATTTTTTGCTTGCATTTGATGCGTAGGTGTCCTTTCCATCATCAATTCGTAGCTACAATAGTTGCATTCATCTTCGCCCATCGATTTACAGAAATTTTAGAATAACTTTTGTGGCATCTGCACAAACTTTTGCAGCAAATTAGACTTATCTGTTACATGCTTTCCACCCACCTGAAAAATAGCGCACCATAGCACGCGTCCCATATTTGGTCATGATGGAGCTTCCTACCTTAGGGGCATTGGCCCCCCCCCCCCCCATGGTATAATTCATGAAGATGGGTAGTGATTCTTTGTCATGCCCTGGCTCTTACACTCGAGCCACCAGACATCCTCAGCACCTCCGGCTGAGCCACTTTTTCTTTCTTCAAGCTTTGCAATTCCAAGCAAAGGTTCTGCAATTCCGCATGAATCTGTTGAACTCCCAAAGAGGCATCCTAACTATGGGTTTCATGCGATCTCATCACGATATCTAGAGCTTCCACTTGAGTTTTGATCTTTTGTTGTGATAAACTAACCCTTAGGTGGGGTAGGAGTGAGGCTACAAACCATTCGTGGTGTTGGCTATCTTTGAGATTCATATTAGCTTCACAGATCTTGTACTTCAATATTTGATATAATTCCCAGGGAGTTTCGTCGGCCCTCATCGTGATTTCCTTGAATCCAACTACTGATTCTGATTCAGACTTAGTCTTACTAAATTCTTTGTTCAAATTGGTATGTGTTTGCTAGTGATACCAGCAGGATATCGGTGCAGTACTTAATGTACCATGTCAGCGCACGATCTTGCAGAGTGGTAACTAGCTGCGCCTTCTTTATATTATCATCCATAATTTGTTGTGTTGTCCACACAACCTTCATAACAAACAAAAACTAATCTGGAACTTCACTTCCTAGACCCTTGAAAACTAGAAACTTCATTGTATTCGACATGTTGAATGGTGGTGGTGTGGGCAAGGGTTTGTGTTGTCGATCCAAGATATTTTTCTTATAGATGTATTAAAGAATTACATTGACAAATTGCAGCTTAACATGGAAATTTAATCTGCACATGAGAGAAGAGGAGAAACACATAAAAGCATGGTAGAGGATAAGAGACTTGATAATGGAGTTTGTCCAATTTGGACTACGTCTCTAGGCCCTCCTCAATCAATGGGGAGGCATTCATTCATTAAGTGGCATGAGAAATAAGAGTATAATCATCATTTACAAAAAAGGAGTCTTATACCTTCATTCTAGAAATTGAACAAAAAATGGAGGGCTATGTTGAAAAAGTGGCATCACCATTGAGTTCTTGTCACCGAGAGGTGAAAAATCGATATCAAACTTGCCCAATTCTGACATTAGACCAAAACTGACCCACTGGGAAATGTGCTCAGGCAAGGTTTCGCCCCCTGTCATAAGTCTGCTCAGGGTTCTGTCTCCTCTGTCTCAAAAAATGTGTCGCGCTCCTTGCCCTGGTGCACTGTGCAAAAAGGTTTAAGTAATTTTGGATGGGAAAATTAAACAAGAAGGTGGTTTGGCACAATGGCAACTTTAGAAATTCATTGAGGAGGGAATGGGGGATCAAAACCGACCCCTCCCATTTTTAACACCGTATAAGTTGGTTGGACATTTGGGGCAGTAGGTCCACTATTTTGGTGGCCCGCACCCCTTTTTTTTTTCCAGCGGTTCGTTCTATAGGAGAACTGGAGGGGCAGCGGGGTTGACAGCCTACGCCCACCACTATGTTTACATTTTCCATTGAGTGGAGCTTTGTGGTGGCGGGGTCATGGCCGCCTGCCCTATTTAATATATATATATATATATATTCAATTAACCATCGACCCTTTTGGGCTTTTCCAGAACCTTAGGCGTTAGAAGAAAAATTAACGAACCCACAAATTTTCCCCAAAAACTGGCTAGTTTCCAGTGCTAGGTTCTTGCCAAATTGTGTGCTCCTTAAGCCTGCCACATGGGTAAGTTAACCCACAACTTTGATTTCTTCTATCTTCCTCATACGAACTCGAATTGCAGTGTCATTCACACCATTGGAATCAAGGCGATGATCACTTTGATCTGATGCCAAGTTAATCTACTCTCTGCCACTTTGAATTTTGAGCCTTTTTCATGCCCTTGGTGTCTAGAGATCCACCTGGATCAATCCTGCACATTAAGGAGCTTTTGCACTGCCAAAAGCTTTATCAATCAATTGGAAAGTGAGGGAATTGTTCCCTCTCTCTTTATTTTTCCAGCCATTTTGCCTTGCTATGGTGCATCCCCTTGAAACCAACTCAAAGGTATTCCACATCTCCCCATCGTGAAGTCTTGGTTCTTCTGTCAAGGATGATATCTTCAGGCAACTCATCGAGATACTCTAGTGCAAAATCATCAACTGTAGGAACTAATCCCACCTCTTCAATGTCCATAATCAATGGTGGCTCATAAAGCTTTAAGTTTTCCACATTCACTATGGAGTACATTTGCATATATGTCGGCAAATCGAGATGAAAGGCATTACTTCCAATCTTCTCCAAGATGGTGAATGGACCCTACTGAATTGGTCACAACTTCTTCCCTTCCCCCTTCATTCTATCCTTGCTAATATGGAACCACACTTTTTTGCCCACTTGAAATTGATGGACGACTCGGTGTTTGTCATGTCAAGCCTTGTACTGGGCTTGACTTTTCTCCAATTGCAATTGTACTGCTTGGTGAATCAACTGGATCCACTAAATAAACCATTGTGCTTTGTCCCTTTCAGCGCATCCACTAGAGTCATCTTCTCTTCCAATGACCATATCAAAAGGATCTTTGGGCAGGTAGCCAAAACATGTCTCAAATGGTGAACGATTCATAGATGAGTGCATTGCTCGATTGTAGGAGTGTTGCACATATGGGAGATGCTCATCCCACAACTTAGGTTGTTTTCCACAATAGCCTCGCAACAAGTGTACCATGATGCGTTTGACAACCTCTGTTTGTCCATTAGTCTATGGATGAAATGTCATGCTTCTTTTCAACTTGGTGTCCATCATCTTCCACAAGCTGGTCCAAAACTCTCCGAGAAAGTGAGAGTCCCAATCTGACACAATCGATGTGGGCAACCCAAAATGGACCCAAACATGCTGAAAGAAAAGATAAGCAGTCTACTCTAAGGTGATCTATTTTTTACAAGGCATTAAAATACACATCTTACTAAAATGGTCAACGATGACATACAAATAGTCATGACATTTTCTAGAAAAAGGAAAACCTCCTACAAAATCCATCGACACACTTTCCCATGGATGACTTTGAATAGGGAGTGGTGTGTAGAGCCCAATTTTTCTATTAGATGGATTTGAAATAGAACACGTCACACATCCCTTTACATAGCGAGTCACAATGTTCTTCATATGAGGCCAAAAACAAAATCTTTGTACATGACACAAATATTTTTCAACACCAAAATGACCAGATGCAAGGGAGGTGTGGGCCTCCCGAATTACATGTACCCCTTCCCCTGTGGGTATGCATAATTTTCCAAGGTGATACAACAATTCCCTTGCATGTGATCGTTGTCTACCTATGAACCATGGGTTACTTTTACATAAATCTCCTTAAGGTCATCATTGTTAGCATATTGTTCAACATAACTTTCAAAAGATAACTAAGCATTATGCAAACTAACAGAAGTAGAAATAGGAGGGCGAGATAGCATATTGACCACTTTGTTGCTAGTGCCCTTCTTACACTTTATTACCAGATGAAATTGCTGAAGAAAATCCATCCACCTGAAATGATGAGATTGCCGCAACTTGGTTTCTGACTAAAGATATCGCAACGGTTGATGATCCGTATGGATGATGGTCTCCTTGCCGATTACGTAATGTTTCCACTTTTTCACACTCTGGACCAAGACATATAACTCCTTGTCATAAGTGGGATAGTTTATCACAGGTTGAGTAAATTTCTCTAAATGGTAACATATCGGCTTCTTTTGCTGCATCAGTACAACTCCCATGGCATATCCGATGGCATTTGTCTCAATCTCGAATGGCTATTGGAGATCTGGTAAGGCCATGATCGATGTGGTGATGATATTTTCTTTCAATGTTTTGAGGGATTTCTACTGATTTCCTCCCCATTGAAAGGCTTTCTTTACACTTGTCAGTGTGTGTAAAGGTGCTACAATAATAGATAAATTGGCAATAAATCTCCTCCAATATTGTACTTCACCCAAAAAGTTGCGAACCTCGGTTACACCAGTAGACTTAGGCCAATTTACAATTGCTTCAACTTTAGAAGGATAAATTTTTAAGTGACCATGACCAACAATATGACCTAAGTAAACGAAAGAGGTTTTCCCAAACTTACACTTTTACAATTTTACATAGAGTTTTTCTTTTTCCAATACATCAAGCACTTTCTTCACATGATATACATGTTCATTCCAACTTTTACAAAAGACAAGAATATCATCTAGATATGCAAGAACAAATTCATCAATGAAAGGCCTAAATAGATCATTCATGACCCTCATGAAAGTGGTTGGAGTGTTGCAAAGTCCACATGGAATCACCATCCATTTGAACAACCCATGTTTGGTCTTGAAGGCAGTTTTCCACACATCCTACTCTGCAATTCAGACCTAGTGATAACCGCTACGCAAATCCAATTTGGTGAAATAGATAGCATTATTTAACTGATTTAGTTAATCATCTATGTGCAGGAGAGGGTAACGATTTTTCACCGTGATTTTGTTTAGTGCTCGATAATCCACACACATCCTCCATGTGCCATATTTCTTCAACACTAAGACAATCGGTGAGCCACATGCAAAAGTGCTCAGTTTGATGACCCCTTGGTTTAATAGTTCTTGCACCTGCTTTTTGATTTCCTCCATCTCAATGTTCGACATCCTATACATGCTAATATTTGGTAAAGGAGCGTCACGCTGCAAATGGATCTCAGGTTGGATTTCCCTCTTCAGAGGTAATCCCCTTGGTTCCTGAAACATCTCATCATAGTTAGAAATTAATTCACATAATTCCTTTTTATGCACATGATCACAACCATGGAAATCATCAAATAATTCTGCATCTTTCCCCCTTACAACCATAAGCATGCAATCCTTACTGGAATTCACCAACCTCTTCATTTGTCCTGCACTTACAAGGCTGGCATTGATTTTTGTTTGATGAGCACTTACAATGTATTCTACCCCATCTTTTGTGATTTGGTATTTGTTTTCATGACAAGAGAATATTTATTTTCTATCATATAGATATGGACTCCCTAACACCATACCATAGATATCCAATGGTATCACATCAATTCTACCTCATCCACTAACTTAGAAGCGATCACTAATTTAACCTTGCACTGCTTAGTTGCATTCAATTTTGCATTATCATGTATCCATCCAAGAAGGTAAGGTTTTGGATGTGGTTTGGTTTCTAAGTCTAACTTCTTTACCAAGGACTCTAAAATTAAATTTTCTTGGGATCTGGTATCAAATAGAGTTTCCACTCTTGTATGATTTATGACAACTATAATATGAAACAACTCAATTCTATTTCGTTCATTAGGAAGAGACTCATCTATTGAACTAGTGCTTTCATGTGATTTAGAATTAACATGAGGTGTAAGAGTACCTTTTGTTCATGCTGTTGTGATCAATGTGTCATCTCCAGAATTGGATCCAAGGTCTTGCTGCATAGTTTCCAATGTCTTCTACTTGCCTTTTCCTCCATACTTCTTTGGTCTCTTTTCCAGGTATAGTTTCCAACAATGATCGTCATCATGACCTTCCTTTTTGCACTAACTGAAATAAGGCCTTTCTCCTTCATCTTTCTTGGTTGGTGTCATCCTTTTATCCTTTCCCCTTCCTTTCACTTTGGGTTTGCCATTTGGAGGTTTGAAAGGTGGTTACTTAAAATGATAATCTCTTTCATCTTTTCCCCTGTTCTTAAGATGAATGGCCTCTACACTAGCCGAGTCAATAGTAGTTGGTTCAAACAATAGTAATGAATGTCTAATGTAACTATGTAGTGATCCAATATACTTAGTTACTACTTCGGGTGACTCAAGTGCAATGCCCAAATTAACTACTTTTTTTCTAAACTCCTCGATAAAGCTTTGAACATCCTGACCTCTACCTTGCCTTAAGTATTGCGAATCCATTAAGGCTTTTTGCTTATAACCCAAGGGATAAAATTGTTCCTTTAATGAAGAAACGAAACTAGGCCATGAGGAAAGAAGATTACCCACACTCTTACTCATTCGCAATTTTCTCCGCCACCAGATGAGAGCGGTGCTACTCAGCCGAAGAGAGACCAACTGAATGTTTGCCTCGTCCTGTTTGATCTATTGAATCCTGTAGTAGATTTCAATCTGCCTAATCAAGTTATTAAGGTTTTCTGCATTAGTTTCATCGTTAAACATGGGAAGATCAAGTTTTCCATATAATTTAAAGAAATGTTTCTTAGAGGCATCCCTTGAATTTCTATGATGATGGTGATTAGAGGAAGAAGAAATTTCACTCATGGAAGGACAAGGAGGGGGTTCTTCTCCACCCTTTCCATGCATTGAACCTTGTTCTTCTAGATTTATCTCTTCTGCTTTCTCCAGCCTTGAAAGCAACTGACCAACATTTTTTGCCATTGTATAGAAGGTTTTGCGGAAATTGCACTCTTCTTCATGACGTGCCTCTTCATTTCCCATGTTTCTCCATCTATATGCACACCCCGCTTCAGGATCGAAAGACTTTAGTTTCCCTTCGCCTCTTCTGACATATTTCTTGTTAGCATACAAACATGTAATTCACATCTACAAAGACCTGTTGTGGGACCACTTGATCTAGGATCTTTTGCTTATAGATGTATTGAAGAATTACATGGATAAATTGTAGCTTAACATGGAAATTTAATGTGCACATGAGAGAAGAGGAGAAACACATAAAAACATGAAATAATACAATAGACTTGATAATGGAGTTCATCCAATTTGGACTACATCTCCGGGCCCTGATCAATCAATGGGGAGGCCTTCATTCATTAAGTGGCATGAGAAAGAAGAGTACCATCATCATTTACAAAAAAGGAGTCTTATACCTCCATTCTGGAAAAGGGACGAAAAATGGAGAGCTATGTTTCAGAAACTAGCATCACCATTGAGTTCCTATTGCCGAGAGGTGCAAAATTCATATAAAACTTGCCCAATTCTTACCCCCTAGAAAATGTGCTCAGGCAAGGTTCCGCCCCCTATCACAGGTTTGCTCAGGGTTCTGCCTCCTCTTTCTCGAGAAACATTCCATGCTCCTTCACCCTGCGCATTGTGCAAAAAGGTTTAAGTAATGGCGAATGGGTAGATTAAACAAGAAGGTGGTTTGGCACAATGGCAACTTTGGAAATTCGTTAAGGAGGGGTCGGGGACCAAATCCTGCCCCTCTCATTTTTAACACCGTATAAAAGTTGGTTGGACTATTGGGATGGCGGGTCCACTGTTTTGGTGGCCTGTGCCCCTTTTTTTTCACCTGCTATTTTTTATATAGGATAGGTGGAGGGGTTGCGAGGTTGACAACCCACGCTCCCCACTATGTTTACATTTGCCATTGAGTGGAGCTCTGAGGTGGCAGGGTAATGGCCCCCCACCCCACTTAATATATATATTTTCCATTGGTGGTTCTGGTGGGTACCAGGGGTAGTTGTGTCATGGCCGCTCGCCCCACTATTTTTAATATTTGGTTGTGTGGTGGTTCCAAGGGCGGCGGGGGTCATGGCCACCCACCTATTTAATCTATATATATTATATATATTATATATATCTATATATATATATTATATATATATATATATATATATATATATATATATATATATATATATATATATATTATATATTATATATATAGCCACCAACCCTTTTGGGTTTTTTCCAGAACCTTAAGCATTAGAAGATAAATTAATGGACCCACAAATTCACCCAGAAAGCTGGTCAGATTCCGGTGTCGGGATCTTTCCAAATTGTGCCCTCCTTAAGCATGCCACATGGGTAAGTCAACCCACAACTTTGACTACTTCTATCTTCTTCATATGGACTCGGATTGGAGTGTTGTTTGCACCATCGGAATCACGGTGATGAGCACTTCGATCTGATGCCAAGTTAATTGACATTTTGCAACTCTGAATTTTGATCCTTTTTCATGCCCCTGGTGTCTATAGATTCACCTAGATTAGTTGTGGAGGTGAAGGTGGAGGTGGGGTGGATGAACAATGTGTCCTTGAAAAATCTCACCTTATCAAGTGGACAACACTCAGCTGTGAGGCCTGTATTGCTCCTTCCTTGTCACTTGAAGGAGGTCCAATCAACGGGCTATATTCAAACCCTGCTTTTTCATGGTTTCTAAAGCTTTGTCCACTTTGAATAAATCTAAACATAAATGAAATGGCATAACCCGCTTTTAAAACAAGAGCATTTTAATCCATGTATTCAAATATCTTAAATGCTTACCTCACGATCCCTTGAAGAAGCGTCGATACTTCGCTATAACTGACTGAGGTATCAACCATGAACTCTGTCACAAATCCTCCTATGATGTGATCAAACCAGCGGCCAAAAACATGCACGATCTTATCCTTAGAAGCTCCCAACCTCCGCACTAATTCTAGGGTCCACACTATCGGACCGTTAAGCTTCCACTTTCCTTGACCATCTTCCAATTTAGCTATCCATTTGTACAGCTCAATCAGGAAGGTGCAGAAGAAAATTTCATGTATATCAGTGTATAAATATCTATCCAACCACTATTCTTTTGATATGTGTGCATTCTTGTTCTCATGCGCTACAAATTCATGGATCTTTCTATCCAACCAATTCTCAATTTCCTTTTTGGTCGGATTCAAGTGATGCAATATCACACATCTCTTTATGGAGATCCTGGTCCCAAAAACAGAACCATTTTTTGGCTTGAAGGTTCCTGACCGAGGTTCATAGTTAGTTGCACCAAACAAAACCCTACACTATTGGCCCTTTTGGGATCAATCCATGGTGCGTGGATCGAAGTGTTGGAAATAATACTAAGAGGGCGGGTGAATCAGTATTATCAGATCAATAATTTAATTTTCAAACATATTTGTATACGCTACTTCAGCTAAGTGAACTGGTGTATAAACGCAATTGTACTTAAAGCAACCAACGTATATGGAGATAACTTTTGATTTACCCAATTTATCATGCATTTAACTTTAACAGAATAAAGCATCACACATAAACAACACACATGAACACCAAGATATAAGGTGGAAACCCAATGTTGGTGAAAACCACCTGTTTCTATCGTCTTTGTTTCTTTTAATAATAAGAAAATATGTTTACAATTTTGTACTAGTGTAGACTTATGCCAGTACACAGGCTTCTACCTGTAGAAGGTTACAACCTTCTCTCGTTCTCCAGATTCTACTGGAAGGGAGCTGCAACCCCTTAACTCTTGTACTAGCCGATATGTTTATTAGTATGTAGGCTACGACCTACAGAAGGCTATGACCTTCTTTATTCCTCCAAGGACCACATTTCATAAATTTTCAGGCAGGATCCATCAACAACATCATAACTGTAATCCAATCATGAAATATATCTACATCAACCAATCACTTTCCGAACTAACCACAACCGAATCAATCAATCACTTTGACAACCCATCAATCTGATCATTCAGAATACTGCCACCAGAATACAATAACCAAAAGCCAAACCAAAACCCATAACTCTATAATAGCAAACATAAACAACTGAAACATACTTTAGAAGGTATACACTACTTCCATGTGTCAAACCTGTGTGTATATGCACTTTTCTCAAAGTCAACCAGTGTATACATCTGAAAATATTAATTCATAATTCTGCAACTATTCCAAACTTCAGTTATACCTAGATCATAATATTTAGAGAACAACACATGTGTCAGTATTCAAATCTAGAATAAGCATGACCAAACCATATAAAGATAATTCATTTCAAGCCTTAAGTTCATGATCCATCATTAGATCTTATCCTCCATCAACCGCTAAGGTTCATCCCTGGTTCAGATCAAGCATAGCACCATAAGCCAATAACCTACATACTAGATCTCACACTTCATCAGATATTCAATACTTGCACACTTGGCCTAATGATCTTCTCCTCCTTTTACAGTTTTTGGTCTTTCTCAATACCATGGACCAAAACCACTTAGGACCAATACCTTGGACCAAATACCTAGGATCAAAATACCATGGACCAAATACCATGGCCCAAAAACTTATTTTTCCAAGATATACACGCTTTTCCTTCTGTGAAAGTGTGTGTGTACGTATACACTACTTGTGTTCAGTGAACCTGCGTGTATATGCACCTTAGTCAAGGTGAACCTGCGTATACCTCTCTTTCTTCATTCTTTGTAGTCTGATCTGTAATTTTTTGTTGTTAACCTGTTGTACTATGACCTTTCATCTAAGTGAGTTGCCATCAAGGACAACAACTGTATCATAATGCCAACAATCTCCCCCTTTGGACTTGATGGAAACAACAACACCAAGTCACTCTCCCCCTTTGACATCAAGGGCAAAGGGTCATGCTCCCCCTGAGTACATGCTGAATTCTATGATATGCTGAAATGTACTGATTGAACTCCCATGATTGAGTCGTGCTCCCCCCGAGCACTAGTAAAGTCTGCAAGAATATTTTCTAAGAGAATAACATGACTCTATAAATCATCTATGTGAGGATGGCCTTCCTATCACCAATGACTCATACATCCATCTCCCAACCAGGTGGGGATATACCAAATTTGACTCATCCACCCAACCAAGTGGGGGTATACCAATTGTTTATACATGACAAAAACAAGAAATATTACATCATCCATCCCATGCATAGTGGGGTTACAAATTAGGTCTTTTCATGACCTTTACATTAAATGATATACATGACATTTATAATAAGGACAATTGATCTAAATAAGACCATGACAGTTATCAGCAACTATTTGATCCAAAATGGATCTTGAAACTCTCTCAGTCTTCATGAACTCTCTATAATTTATGCCAAATATTAAAAATCTTGTGAAGATCAAGCTTATAAAAGGAATCCTCATGACAGCTGCTAACTGTGATCAACATGAATCAACGAGGGTCGTCGATCGAGTGCAAAGAGTGGCAGACCATGGTAACGCGCACTGTCATGAATTAGCAAAATCAGCAATGGTTTGAGTCAACGGGGGAGGAATCTGATATGCGATTAGCAACAAGTCACTAATCACATATCACAGCGCAAACCCCTCCAAGAAGGAGAGCCACATGCACCCGAACCCGAAAAATCATGAAATGTAGCGGAAAGTGTTTTGGTTCTGACTGAGGTGGGATTCCACAAAAACTGGCAAGATATTGGAAGGGCTTCAAGCAATAAGCGGTTTAGACCGAGTCCCACCCGATGCCACATAGTGAGTGACACACTTTCGACAGAAGAGAGAGAAAACTGCTCACATCGGATGGGTAAACGTCAAGCAAGTTATCTACTCGATATGTGCGATGACCAGAGGATATGGAGGGTCCAGATCAATAATGGAGATGTGACCTGATGGATGACCAGATTTGACAAAGTTATAAAGAAGATTGTGTGGGATTCTAAAGTCCGATGTGGATGATGAGTTGGCAAAGATTCATGTTTCGTAGGCATTCTTGGAGTAAATAGAAATAACGACTATTTCAAATGATCAATTGTTTCTAGTGAACCTGACATGCTCATAAATTAAAGGAATAGGTGGTTACCTCCCTATAAGGTGTTATGTAGTTACTGTAATCGTTGAAAGAAAGGATTCGAACAGATGGAGGCAGGGAACCAGAAAGCTGAGAAGCGGAAACAAACAGTGAGAAAGCAGATTGGCTTAAAAGCCACAGACTGACAGAGAGGAGAGGGGGTAGCCCATGAAGCAGTAAGTAAATCTGGAAGCAGAACAACTAGAGTCGAGCTCACCTAAAGAAGCAAAGGCAGCAAGTGAGCCAGGGTTAAGACAGAGATAGAGAGAGTACTCCAGAGAGTTTGTGTACTCTAAAGAGACTTCGGGGATCCAAGTATAGTAGTATTGATTGTATCTATTATGTGAGACTCAAATTGAGCTCACTATAATAGGCAGAGCCACCAGAGGTTGGAGGCAAAGCCGCAGAGCCAGAGAGCTCTAATAGACTTCTAAAGAGCCACGAGGCTGCAGTGAAGTTGCAGCACAGTAGGAGATTGAATGATTGAGCTGGGGCTAGTTTTTTGAGGTGTGTCAAAGACAGGAGAAGGAGTTCCAGAGACAAATGAAGAATTCTAAGGGAGTCAAAGAAGCCAGAATCTCGAGAAGCTCGGAGCACTGACTGAAGGAGTCAAGTCCAGAGAAGCCTAGACCTATCTGCAGAACAAGGATAGCCAGGGGTAAGATGGCATTCTAAGACCATTGGTTCAGTTGTAAAACAATGGAGTTAAGTGTAGCGCTTGTAAAAGAATTGAAGCCATAATCCCAGAGATCCTAATCAAGTTGATTAGAGGTCAAGGAGACATAACCCAAGATATCAGGGTGAACTCCATATTATATTGTTGTCTTATGGATTTGTTGAATTGTTGCTTTATTTACTGTTATTTGTGTTTCACATCAACATAAGCAAATGAACATAAGCACTCAACAATAAAAAAAAAATACAAGTATACACCTCTATTTTCAAGCATTTCTTAATTCTGCATTGGTTAATCATTAAGACTTGGGAAAATTTAAAGCTTTGGAAGTGGGAGAGGTTCTTGTAAGTTACACAAGAAGCCTAAGAGCCCCATTTTCAAATCAGGTGGTACCAAAGCTTAAGATTGATTAACCCCACCTTCAAAGAAGGTTGTATTAGAATGTTTGATTGACAGGGCAAAGATTGCTTGTCTAAAAGGTGTCTGGACAGTTAAGGATTGATTTCCTCATTGATTGTATGCTTGGTTGCAGACTGACTATTGTTTTAGTTTGCAGAGGTGAAGGGAAAGTTATTGATAGCTCAGTCCAGGAAGGACAAGAAGGAAGAAGGGTTGAAGGCATTCTTCTATCCCAAAGGACCTCAGGGCAATCCTTGAAGCACAAAAGGTCATTGCAAGAGGTTACTGAACAAGCTCTTTAATAATCTTATTTGAAGTTGTTTTGTGCTCTTTGAAAATGACAACTTCTACAAGTGAGTTCTCAAATTCTTCTTGCTCCCCAAGTTCCTTTGATGGAGACATGAAGTAATACTTGTCCACCATGATGGATATGGTGAGAGAAATGTATGATGATGGAAGGAAGAGAAGCATACTTAGAGAGCAGTTGAATTCCATGGAGGAAGAGAAGCAGATGATTTTTGGCAAATTGCAGGAAATCGAGAGGCAACTTCATATTGAAAATATGAGCCTGAAAAGGATGCATGAGTTGGAGTCACAACTCTTTGTTGCCAAAGAAGCCTTGGCCAAGTATCAGCTTGAAGAAGAGGAAAACCATTCCTATTTGTCTTCAAATTCTTCTAAGAATGCTTATATTGGTTCTTTTGAAAAACATACCAGAGGCATAGGTTCCAAGATAATGTCCAAGATGGGCTATGATGGAAAAGGATTGGGAAAACATGCACAAGGTATTGTTGAGCGAATAATGGTTGAGGAAAGGCCTAAGTATTTGGGTCTTGGCTATGGACAGTCTTATAGAGAGATTTCC
Source organism: Pinus taeda (assembly GCA_000404065.3). NCBI lineage: Eukaryota > Viridiplantae > Streptophyta > Pinopsida > Pinales > Pinaceae > Pinus > Pinus taeda. The sequence goes on from APFE030319475.1 coordinate 78,481, forward strand.
AAAGCTACCATGAAGGCCATTGAAACAATTCCAAAAAGGAGTTTCATTGCAGGTCCTCTACCTCAAAAGTGTGAGGATTTTATTTAGGAGGAATTCAATAGCTCGAAACATCATTCACAGGATGCAGGTGTTTAGAAGCACACACTTGAACCAGAGAGTTGTGGAAACTCTCATAGCCCTGAAGAAAGTCATGGTGTTCCAAAGGGAGCCACTTCTTCATTTGCTTCACCTCCTCATGAAGGCAATAAAGGTGAAAGAGGTAGGTATAAATCTGGTTCTAAACACATTCCATTTGATTTTGTAAAGCATGGAAAAATAATAGCATGTTCCTTTTGTGGTTTGGATAACCATTATGTTTTTAGATGTTGGAAGAGAATGGCCACATACAGGAAACTTTTGAAGGAAAAGAAGCAAGCAGTCAAAGGTCCACAAGACAAGGCAAATCATGTTGTCAAAAGGATGCACATGTGTTGCACTTACTACCATAAGCAAGGGCATCTTGCTGAAAGGTGTTGGACTTTGAATCCAACACTACTTCCACCAAAGCTAAAGGAGAAGGTGGAGAAAGAAAATGGCAGGGATGGAAATAAAGATTCCATGATTGATGTGTTTCAGGATGATTCACATATTGATGCTGATGTGCAAACAAAGGAGGGACCTTTGAAATGGATCAGTAAGAAATGGTTAGAATTCTTATCCAATTAAGACTACATGTCTATTGATGCATCTATTTGCATTTCTTTGTGGAATAAATGCAAGTTGCAGAATCTTACCAAAATGGTAAATGGAAAGAAGTTGAGTAGGAAACTCACTTTATGGTTGCAACAGTATGTTCATTTCAGCTTCAAAAGTATAGTGTGCTTAAGCAAAAGTTGAAAGATGGAATGCATGCATGAGCATGAGATGCATGTGATGTTGGCTTGGGAGAAGTTAACTTGGTCTCCAAAATGGAGATAATGATGAAGTGTTTCATATTTTGGAAAAGAGTCCTAAAGGTATTTTTCCTACATGCTTGACTTGAAGAGTCATTTCTTGTAAAGACATGTTTTATTGGTTGGTTATCTAGTCAATCATTTGTATGCAGATATAAGACATCGAAGGGTTCACAAGATGTGAAATATGTTTCTTTGTTGAAGCAGGAGTTAGTCCATCCAGTTGTTGTCTGTATGCCTGCTGTTGTTAACTGTTGTTGTTGGCAACTTTTCAAACAGGTATAGATGAAATTTTTGTGGAGCAGATGTACTTCACATTCGTTTGAGCCAGCTTGGATCAAGGATCAAGGAAAAGAAGTTCAAACTACCTTCTGTAAAATTCACAGCATAAGTTCTGCATGAAGTCAAGGAGGAAAACATTTCTTCCAGAGACAACCCACCCATCCAAGAAGGGAAGTGGTCAGAGATTTTGGTTTAGAGGCACTATGCAAAGGCAAGTGTAGGAAGGCTAAAAGAAGAGGGTGGTATTACTCTCATTTACTGCTCAGATCAGTATATCAGTCTTTTGGTGGACCAAAATTTCTTTTAGTGGGAAGGCATGATCCAAAATGGATCCTGAAACTCTCTCAGTCTTCATGAACTCTCTATAATTTATGCCAAAGATTAAAAATCTTGTGAAGATCAAGCTTATCAAAGGAATCCTCATGACAGCGGCTAACTGCAATCAACACAAATCAACAAGGGCCATCGATCAAGTGCGCATAGTGGTGGACCATGGTAACGTACGTTGTCATGAATTAGCAAAGTCAACCATGGTTTGAGTCAATGGGGGAGGAATATGATATGAAATTAGTGATAAGTTGCTAATCGCATATCACAGGGAAAACCCCTCGAAGAAGGAGAGCCACATGCACCCAGACCCGAAAAATCATGAAATCCAGCGGAAAGTGTTTCGGTTCCAGCCGAGGCAGGATTCCACAAAAACTGGCAGGATATCAGAAGGGTTTTTAGCGGTAAGCGATTCAGACCAAGTCTCGCCTGATGCCACATAGCAAGTGACACGCATCTGGTGGAAGAGAGAGAAAACTGCTCACATCGGATAGGTAAACGTCGAGCAAGTTATCCGCCCGATATGTGCGATGACCATAGGATCTGGAGGGTCCAAATCAACAGTGGATATGTGACCCAATGGATGACTGGATTTGATGAAGTTATAAAGTAGATTGTGCGGGATTCTGAAGTTCGACTTGGATGATGAGTTGGCAAAGATTCGTGTTTCGCGGGCATTCTTGGAGTGAATGGAAATAACAGTCATTTCAAACGATCAAGTGTTTCGGTGAACCTAACATGCTCATCCATTAAAGGAATAGGTGGCCACTTCCCTATAAGGCATTATGCAATTATTGTAACCGTCGAAAGAAGGGATTCGAATGGGTGGAGGCAAGGAACTAGAAAGTCGAGAAGCGGAAATGAACAATGAGAAAGCAGATTGGCTTAAAAGCCATAGACTGATAGATAGGAGAGGGGACAACCAAGGAAGCAGTAAGCAGATCTGGAAGCAGAACAACTAGAGTCAAGCTCACCTAAAGAAGCAAACGTAGCAAGTGAGCCAGGGTTAAGACAGAGATAGAGAGAGCACTCTAGAGAGTCTGTGTACTCTAAAGAGACTTCGGGGATCCAAGTATAGTAGTATTGATTGTATCTATTGTGTGAGACTCAAATTGAGCTCACTATAATAGGCAGAGCCACCAGAGGTTGGAGGCAAAGCCGCAGAGCCAGAGAGCTCCAATAGACTTCTAAAGAGCCACGAGGCTGCAGTGAAGTTGCAGCACAGTAGGAGATTGAATGATTGAGCTGGGGCTAGTTTTTTGAGGTGTGTCAAAGACAGGAGAAGGAGTTCCAGAGACAAATGAAGAATTCCGAGGGAGTCAAAGAAGCTAGAAGCTCGAGAAGCTCAGAGCACTGACTGAAGGAGTCAAGTCCAGAGAAGCCTAGACCTGTCTGCAGAACAAGGATAGCCAGGGGTAAGATGGCATTCTAAGACCATTGGTTCAGCTGTAAACAATGGAGTTAAGTGTAGCACTTGTAAAAGAATTGAAGCCATAATCCCAGAGAGCCTAATCAAGTTGATTAGAGGTCAAGGAGACATAACCCAAGATATCAGGGTGAACTCCATATTATATTGTTGTCTTATGGATTTGTTGAATTGTTGCTTTATTTAATGTTATTTGTGTTTCACATCAACATAAGAAAATGAACATAAGCACTCAACAATAAAAAACAAATACAAGTATACACCTCTATTTTCAAGCATTTCTTAATTTCGCATTGGTTAATCATTAAGACTTGGGAAAATTTAAAGCTTTAGAAGTGGGATAGGTTCTCGTAAGTTACACAAGAATCCTAAGAGCCCCATTTTCAGATCACTATAATACACCATATATTGTATGCACCATTAGCAACATCAAGATCAACAACCTGTATATTTCCATCATTAAAAGTGTCACCTGAATCAAAACAATTATGCGGATCTATACCAAGATCTTCTAAGATAATGCCAACAATGCATTATTAAAAGCATATGCTCCCCCTGAACCTGTGCCAAATGTTCATTGTCAGATCTAATTATTGCATATATCAGTAAGAAATATGAAGGCATCATCATCAATGAGATATGCATCAAGTTATCAACAACTTATCAGGACCAACATATTTCCACATGTTATCAGTAGATTGTAACCATCATCAAATAGAGCAGATAATTGACATAACCATATCAAACCCCTTTTTCCTGAGTCTAGCCCACTTCTTTTCCTCAAGCCAACATATACGTGATTTTGCCCATAGAAACCCATGTATGTACGCGACTATGCTTCATGAAACTCGCGTATAACATCCTTTCTCTGAAAAATAGGATTTAACAACAGGATGATGCAAAAACTACTCCCAACTTTTGTCTGAGATATTCAAATGTCTCTCTAGGCAGTGGTTTAGTGAATATATCAGCAACGTGTTCTTTGAAGGGAACATACTCCAATTTTACCTTTTGTTCAAGCACTTGTTCACGTAGAAAATGATATTTGATGGGTATGTGCTTGGTCTTGGAGTGCATGATTGGATTCTTTGAAATACTAATGACACTTGTAATATCACATAGAATGGAAATGGGTGGAGTACATTTGATCATAATGTCTTGCAAGGTTTGCATTATCCAAAGTAGTTGTGTGCAACAAGATGCAGCAGTCACATATTCTACTTCAGCTATAGATAATGCAATTGAACTTTGTTTCTTGCTAAACCAAGACACCAACCTGGAACCCATATAGAATGCACCACCACTAGTGCTTTTTTTGTCATCAACACTTCTTGCCCAATCTGCATCTGTAGATGCATGAAGAGTAAGATCTATATCTCTAGGATACCATAAACTAAAGTTTTATGTTCCTTGAAGATATTTGAAAATCCTTTTGACTGCCTGAAGGTGTGATTCCTTTGGATTTGCTTGGAATCTTTCAACTATTCCTACTGCATGCATGATGTCAGGTCAGGTACCTGTTGGATAAAGCAGACTGCCAATCATGGATCTGTACGTTGTTGATGTACTACTGTTGATTCATCATTTGAGTTGAGACTACATCCTATTACCATTGGGGTACATACTGGTTTAGAATCTTCCATGCCGTACTTTTTCAAGATCTGTTTGAGATATTTGGTTTGTGAAAGAAAAATACCATCTTTATTTTGTTGAACTTGTAGACCAAGAAAATAGGTAAGCTCACCAAGAAAGGATATTTCAAATTCTTGTTGCATTACTGAAGCAAAATTATAACTCATGGATTCTTCATTGCTACCAAAAATGATATCATGAATATAAAAAACAATTATTAGCAATTTATCAGTGTCAATCTTTGTATATAGATTGTTGTCTGCTGACCCCTTTGAAAAACCATATTGGTGAAGATATTTGTCAAGACAGTAATACCAGGCCCTTGGAGCCTGACTTAGACCATAAAGAGCCTTTCTGAGTTTGCATACAAGTTTTGCATCATTTCCAAGAATGAATCCTTCTGGTTGTTCAATATAGACTTCTTCTTCTAAGTCTCCATTAAGGAAGGCAAATTTTACATCCATTTGGTATACTTTGAATTTCTGAAAACTAGAAAGAGCAAGAAACATCCTTATACCTTCAAGTCTAGCAACAGGTGCAAAATTTTCTTCAAAATTTATATCTTCTTGTTGAGCATATCCTTTACAAACAAGTCTAGCCTTGTTTATAATAACTTCTCCATTTTCATTAGCTTGTTTTTGAATATCCATTTAGTTCCTATGATATTCTTATAATGAGGTCTAGGAACTAATTCCCAAGTATTATTCTTTTCAATTTTCTCAAGTTCTTCATTCATGGCCTTGATCCAATATTCATCTTTACATGCTTCATTTACGTTTTGAGGTTTAGTGGAGGATAGTAATGCTAGATAGCTTGAGGTTTCAGTAATAGTTCTTCTTGTCTGTACACCTACCTCATTTTCCCCTAGAATTTGAGTTTCTGGATGATTTTTCTGAACATACTTGGACAGAGTCTTTTCTTCTACCGTTATCTCTTCTTCTAGTGCTTCATTGGTTTATTCTTCAAAATCATTGTCCTTTTATGTGAGAACCTAATCCCCATCTTATTCATTATCATAATCTTCAGTTTTTATCTGTTTTGGATTTTTGCATGCTTCATCAACTACAACATCAATACTTTGAACAATTTTCCCAATTATTTTATTATAATATTCATATCCTTTACTTCGGGAAGAGTAACCAAGAAGAATACCTTCAGCTGCTTTGGGCTCAAACTTACCAAGTTTTTCATCAGTGCTTTTGATATAGCATTTCGCTTCCAAAAACCTTAAAGAATTTTATCGTAGGAGTCTTACCATACCAAAGTTCATGTGGATCGTGAGTGTTGTTTACCCGAACATTTGCTTGGTTGAGAATAGTTACGGCGGCGAATGCAGCTTCACCCCAGAAGGTTGCAGGAGTTCCAGATTCATCTAGCATAGCTCGAGCCATTTATTGAACAGTTCTATTCATTCTTTCTACCACTCCATTTTGCTGAGGAGTCCTTACAGTGGATAACTACCTTTTTATTCCATGTTGTTCACAAAAGTCAAAGAATTCATCCGAGGTAAATTCCCCTCCCCAATCAGATCTGAGGCGTTTAATTTTACGATCTGATTCATTTTCAACCAAATCTTTGAAGGCATTTAACTTTTCAAACGATTCATCTTTATGCTCTAGAAGACCTATCCAACACATTCTGGAAAAATCATCAATGAACAATATAAAGTATTCTTCTCCACGAGGTGAATTTTTCCTTGATGGTCCACATTAATCAGTATGAACAAGTTCAAGAGGCTTACTAGCTAACCCTTCTTCTTCAGTGAAGTGAGATCTGGTTTGCTTACCAAATTGACATGGTTTGCATATTGTATTTTTAGGAATGCTGATATCTATAAGATCATGAACAACCTAGAATCTACATGCTTTTCTTATTTGAGAAAATCTTAGATGTCCCAATCTTTTGTGCCATAGCCAGTTTTCATCATTTTTTCTTAGATAGAACTATTTTTGTCCTCCCTTGAGTATGTATAAGTTGTTTAGAGTTCTTGTACCTTTGATCACAATTTCTCCTGTATCAATCTCACGAACAACACATCCATTTAATCGAAACACCACTTAATTTCCTTGATCACACATTTGAATGACACTCAACAGGTTATGCTTTAGACCATCTACATACATAACATTCCCAGATTTACCCTTTTATTTCAAGAAAATAGAGCCTTTACCTTTTATGATAGTAGGAGTGTTGTTTCAAAATGAGACATTCTTTTCCTTTTCTAAGGCATTATATGAGTGAAGTTTTTCTTTTTCACCTGTCATGTGTTTTAAGCATCCACTATCGATGTACCACTGATTTTCTTGTCCTTCTGCATACAAGGCTATACCACATCTTTCTATTTGAGGTTCTTTCCTTCTCCATATTTTGGGATTTAATGGAATTTGATCCTTTTGAGATATTTGCCGAAATTTAATCCTGCATTCAAATTCTTCATGGCCAAAGTTGCTATAGGTTGAGAATTCTATTTCATTTTCAAGAAGAGAAAAGTTATTATAGGAACTTTTCTTGATCCCTATCACATTCCTTTGATTTCGTGCTTCTCTAGTAATGATGGTTTTGTAAGCAATACATTAAGCAGCTTTGTGTCCAAAATTATGACATGAGAAACATTGACCATTAAAGAAGTTCCTGCGATTATCGAATCTATTGACCTAGTGATTGTAGTTTCTATTGATATTCATATTTGAAGAAAATTGAGTATGATTTACCTGTGGTTGGTTGTGGCCTCTGTTCATCCTTGAAGCAAATTGAGCCTGATTTACCTGGTGATCTGTTGTATGCCTTTGCTAATGATTGTCATACTGTTCACTGTTCTTTGTTGCATCAAGATAGCTTTTAGTGGAGGTTGACAACTTCTATGATTGATATGCTTCTTTAGTATATCCAAGACCTGTCTTTATCAGAGGAGATCGCTGCACTTTGATAATTTCATTTAAGGTTTCTGATCCTTTAGCAAATCTAAGATTGAGAGATTTTGTTTTCTCAAGATCCTTTCTTAGACCCACAATTTCACATTCTAGTTTCTCATTGTTTTTTTCTCTTTCAACAAGTTGGTATGTCAAGGTATCTATAATCATATTATTTTCTTCTAAATAGATTTTGAGTTTAGATATTTCTTCATGAAGGTCATCTTCTTCTAAAGCATCCAAAAAACTATCATCTTCATAAGCCATTAGAAGTCTATAGTCATTACTATTTTCATCTTCATCACTATTTGATAAACCATCACTATCTTCATGAGTATAGTAACTCTTTTTACTTACACTTTGTTTTCTATTCCATTTTGTAGATTCCTTCCCTTTATCATATCTATCTTTATGAGGACATTTCGTGGCATAATGACCAACTCTACCACATGCAAAAAATTTGAAAGGTAGCTTACCTCTAAATCTTCTGAAACCCCGTTGAAGCTTCTTGAAAAAGTTTACTGCATCTTCCTCTTCTGGAATATGTCTTGATTCATTGAGTTCTTCCTTTCCTTTTATTGAAGCTTTAAATGTGACTAATCTCATATTTTATGGGCCTCCTTTCCTCATTTCAAAAGCAGTTAAGATTCCGTGAATTTATGTCATAGTGATAGTCTTTAGATCCTGTTTTTCTTCTATGACAGATACTTTTGATTCAAATTTAGCAGACAAAGATCTTAAAAATTTCTAAACTAAGGTAACTTCCTTTATCTCTTCACCCAAATTCTTCATGCAATTAACAACCTCATCTATACGTAAGAAGTAACTAGATATACTTTCATCATTGTGCATCTTAAGAGTTTCATATTGAATTCTGAGAGTTTGTAGTTTAGCATGCTTTACCTAAGATTCTCCTTCATAACTTAGAACAATTTTGTCTCATATTTCTTTGGCTGATTTGAGCTGCATAAATTTGATAAAATTTGATTATGACAGACTTCCCAATAATGTATTGACAGCCCTGGCATTGGTTTCATATTTCCTTTTATGTGTCGTATCTGTAGAAATTGTTGATGGAAATGTATATCCTCCTTCCACGATTTCCTAGACATATGTTCCAAGTGATTGTAGATAGGTTGTGGTTCTTATCTTCCAATCAACAAAGTTGCTCCCATCAAAGATTGGCAGTCTAATGGATCCCACGCTTTCTTGATTACTCATGATGATGGATCTCCCTTCAAGCGATCAAGCTTCTTCTGAAGGACTTTCTCTGATACCAATTGTTGGAAATAATTTAATTTTCAAACAGATTTGTATAAGCTACTTCAGCTAAGTGAACTAACGTGTATACGCAACTGTACTTAAAGCAACCAACATATATGCAGAGAACTTTTGATTTACCCAATTCATCATGCATTGAACTTTAACCAGTATATCAAAGATTTATTAGACAGTGCAGTAAAAGTAGAATAAAGCATCACACGTAAGCAACACACATGAACAACAAGATATAAGTTGGAAACCAAATGTGGGTGAAAACCACTTACTATTGTCATCTCTGTCTTCTTTTAATAATAAGAAAATTTGTTTATAATTTTGTACTGGTGCAAACTTATACCAGTATGCAGGCTTCTACCTGCAGAAGGTTACAACCTTCTCTCATTCTCCAACTTCTACTAGAAGGGAGCTACAACCCCCTAACTCTTGTACTAGCTGATATGTTTACTAGTACGTAGGCTGCGACCTATAGAAGGCTATGACCTTCTTTTTCCTCCAAGGACCACGTTTCATAAATTTTCAGAACGGATCCATTAACAACATCATAACTATAATTCAATCATCAAATACATCTACATCAACCAATCACTTTCTAAACCAACCACAACCGAATCAATCAATCACTTTGACAACCCATCAGTCTGATCATTCAGAATATTTTCACCAAAATACAATAACCAGAACCCAGAACTCTACAACAGCAAACGGAAACATCTGAGACATACTTTATAAGGTATACACTACTTCCATGTGTCGAACCTACATGTATACGCACTTTTCTCAAAGCCAGCCAGCGTATACATCTGCAAATATTAACTCATAACTCTGCAGCTATTCCAAACTTCAGTTATACCCAGATCATAATATTTACAAAACAACACATGCGTCAGTTTCAGATCTAGAATAAACATAATCAAACCATATAAAGATAATTCATTTTAAGACTTAAGATCTCGATCCATCATTAGATCTTATCCTCCATCAACCACTAAGGTTCATCCCTGGTTCAGATCAAGCACAACACCATAAGCCAATAACCTGCATACTAGATGTCACACTTCATCAGATATTCGATACTTGCATGCTTGGCCTAATGATCTTCTCCTCCTTTTATAGTTTTAGGCCTTTCTCAATACCATGGACCAAATACCTTGGACCAAAAAATTAGTTTTCCAAGATATACGTGCTTTTCCTTCTATGAAGGTGCATGTGTACATATACGCTACTTGTGTTCAGTGAACCTGTGTGTATACACACCTTGGTCAAGGTGAACCTGCGGATACCTCTCTTTCTTCATTCTTTGTAGTCTGATCTGTAATTCTTTGTTGTTAACCTGTTGTACTGTGATCTTTCATCTGAGTGAGTTACCATAAAGGACAACACCTGTATCATAATGCCAACATGAAGTCTCACCTGAAGCAGTATGGGGGGATGTTGGAACCAAGTTTCCACACATAGAGATCAGTGTGATGTCCTTTTTTGACCTATATATGCCTCCATGCCAATCTATAAACCTTTACAGATTATCATTGTAACTTCCTTTAATCAACCTCTAGACCTCTGAGAAGGTCTATGACTGGATTTTTCGAACCTTGAACATACCAATTAGCTATTTACGTGCACCCTAGATTTCCCTTAGATCAGTATTTACTTGGATCTACCTAAGTGTTCAATAACCTTAACATCAAGCATTATGATCTTCATGTAATCACCTAACATTAATTGAATTCATATAATAAGACAGATAAAGTAAGTTCATGCATCAATACATTATTGTTTCATAAAGATATCAATTCACCACAGCATATATCACTTCCATACATAACAGAAGTAAAGAGATAAACACAAGAATTTCTGCAACAGTCATCTTTATTGATCTTCAGTAAGGTTTATAGACTCAAAACCTCCCTATGCACTTATCTGCAGGGGTCCACACACTCAGCTACGAACTCTACTTTAGGCCTATATGCACTCAGCTGTAGAGCCTTTTCCCCCTCTAATACTTACTCTTCTACGCTAGACTTCTTCCATCGTACCCATAGACAAACTTAGATCTCTATTATCTACCTTAGACTCCATAAGACACACCTATTTATACAATCCCATGGTCTATGGATCATTGGTAGATCTTCAAAAACCAATGCAAGTTTACATAAGAAAGGGTAAAACCCTTTTTGACTCTTAACTAGCTAGTATGCGCTCCACGACCACAATTTGTAGAGACTTTACATCTTTTTACATCAAAACTTGGGATTTTTCCCCAAAACTGACCCAGGGGACCCCATCCCAACGCATATGAGAACGAGTTGTGGGATGACTTTATTCATGAGGAACTGTGAAATGGGGATATTCATATGAAGAAGTATTTAGATGATAACATGGCCCCTTTAGCGAGAATGACGGGTAAGAGAAATAAGGACTTGAGAAAGCTAAAGTGTTTCAATTGTAGTGAGTATGGTCATTATTTGACGAACTATGCAAAAAGGAAGCAGTCATAGAATGGGAAGAAGGGGAAGGGGATAATAGGTTTAACAACTTCTTTAGAGATAAATGAAATCTCAAAGAGGTTGGAGAGCAAGGATTTTTCTTTGGCATATCATTTCTTAGAGGTTGACATCCACAAGGCTACATGGTATGTGGCCTATGTTATGTCGAACTATTAGGTCCCTATAATATTAGTGATCCCCCCATTATTGTTTTCATTGTATCCCTTATTGTTATTATTGTGCCCCTATTGTCCCCATATTGTTATTATTGTTCCCCATAGAATCCCTCTATAGTTATTATTGTGCCTTTATATTATTATTGTTAGGTCGACTTGGTTATATTGTGACCCCATAAACTCCTATATATAGAAAGGAAGTTTTGTCATTTGAATCCTCTAAGAATTGTTCATATGTGTAATGTAAAGGAGGTTGCCCCCTCAAAGAGGCTTATTCCTAACGCATTGATCTATATTTTCTATCTTTTTGTAAGTTGGATTCATAACATTTGGTATCAGAGCTTTGGATTCTAGGGTTTCATTACTCCAAATAGGTCATCGTGGCATTTTTGCTATAACTTTTTTTCTGCGACGTTTCAGAAGCAAAAAATATAAAAACACATTTGAGATGAAATCACACAAAACCTTGGGTCTGAATTTCAGATCTTGTATCGCTATATTCCGGAGATATGATATGAGGAAGTTAGGGTTTTTGCAAGCTCCAGAATTTAAGCTAAAAAAGGTCATCGTGGGATTTTCGTTATAACACTTTCACTAGAAAGTTTCAGAAGCTAAAACAAAAACCCATTTGAGAATAGATTAGTATGAACCTCGGCTCTGAATTTCAGATCCTGTCTTGCTATATTTAAGGAGATATAGTCTGAGGAAATTAGGGCTTTTGCAGACCCCCGAATTACATTCCAAACAGGTCATCATGAAGTTTCAGAAAGAGGATGGCCTGTAGTTTTCCATGTATCAGTTGTAGGTACTAAGGTCCAAAAAGTGACACGTGGCACTTCATACAAGTGCGCTCTTCTGAAAAGGTATATAATCAGGTCATCTTGGGAGATTTCCGCATAACTCTTTGTTGGAGAATCCAATTTTGATCATACTAGTGCCATTGGAAAGAGGACGCAGAGGGCTACTGTAGGTCATGATTTCAGAACTGGAAGATCCAAAATTACAGAGGTACATCAGATTCAATATCGAGCTCCTATAAGTGAAGCATTATTATCGGTAATTGATGTCTCTAAGAGAGAAAATGGAAACACTAGTAAGCAACCTGAAAGATCTAGCATGACTCATGAAGAAGACGAAGAAATGCAACATGATATATCAATATTACAAAACCAAGTGCAACAAATTTCACTTGCACAAAAGGTAACAGAAAATAAAATGGATGGTTTAAAGAAAGACGTAGAAGCTAAGATGGATGGTTTAAAGAAAGGCATAGAAGCTAAGATGAATGACTTGGAAGCTAAGATGGATAGCATGGAAACTAAGATGGATGGTGTGGAAGCTAAGATGAATGGCATGGATGCTAATATGAATGGCATGGACAATAAGATGGAAGAATTGAAGATAAATCTGAATAAGTTGCTACAAGAAATGGTCACTAATGGTGAAAGGGCAGTAAAGGAAACACATGATGAGAACAAATAAAATGTTAATCATGATTTCATAGACTCTAATGTTGGATTGAAGACCCACCATGTTCCAAAAATCGATATGAGGAAGTTTGATGAAAAGGATCCCAGAAAATGGATACTACACATGGAGCAATTTTTTGATCTCCATAATGTGCAAAACACACAAAAGGTACGTATTACAACTTTATATTTGGAACCAAATTAGTTTGCATGGTATCGATGGCTTTGCTCTCATAAAAAAATTGTCACTTGGGTAATTTTTATGGAAGAAATGATAGCACATTATGAGGATACAAAAAGCAACACCTTTTTTATCCAATTGATAAATCTCAAACAAAAGGGTTCAATGATGGAGCACATTGAGGACTTCCAAAAATTGAAAATAAAGGTAAAATATATTCTAGAAGAGCATAGGAATGATGTGTTCATAGGGACTTTAAAGTGTAATATCCAACATGAGGTTTGCCTTTGGGAACCTGATTCATTGGAGAAGGCATTCAAGTTAGCAAAAAAAATGGAAAGCAAAATTATGGCAACCAGGAAGCCTACCACTCACAACTATAAATATGGAAGTGTTGCTACCGCTAGCCTTCGACAACCTACAAGGTTGACACCACAGCAATTTGAAGAAAAAAGAGCAAAAGGGATTTGTTACAATTGTGATAGCAAATACACTAGAGGTCATAAGTGTGCTGAGAAGAAATTATTCTTCATAGATTGTGAAGAGGAGGAAGAAAAGGAACAAGAAATGTCAAAAGAAGAGGATATACTCTAGGAACAAACCCTAGATAAAGAAGAAATGAATCCGACATATCTTGTAATGCATTGGCTGGAATTACCACTCCTCAAACTATCAAGATAGAAGGACATATCAAGAAGAAAAAGGTAATAGTGTTGATTGATTCAGGAAGTAACCATAATTTTATTCATTGTAAGATAGCAAAGGAATTAAATTGCTTCCTATATCCAGCACCAAAGTGTCAAGTCATGGTTGCAAGTGGAGGAACCATTAATTGCTCGGAAAGTGCCATAATATCAAGTTATCCATGGGAGAATATGTATTGAATAGCCCAATGCTTTCCATTTCAATGGGTGGTGTTGATGTTGTACTAGGAGTCCAATGGCTGCAATCCTTGAGTACAATAGCTTTTAATTTTCAAGAATGTTTCATGAAATTTTCTGCGGAAGGAAAGAAAGTTGAATTAAGGGGTATTACAGGGAAACCGGGAAAGATAATCAGCTCTAATGGTATGACAAAGCTTCTAAAGAAGGAAAAATGAGGTGTAATTGCACAATAATGTTCGCTAGAGGTTCCCACATCGAAATCATCTATTTCTCCAAATCTCCAAAAAGTCTTGGACAATCATTCCAAGGTATTTGAGACTCCCAAAGGTCTCCCACCTATTCGTAATCATGAACATGATATTCATTTGATTCTAGCAAGTGTTACTCCAAACATCAGGCCGTACAGATATCCCTATGCCCAAAAGAATGA
>APFE030319475.1:93322-128648 GCA_000404065.3 Pinus taeda
TTCCTTAGAAAATTTGTGTTAGTATCTTTTGATGATATACTAATCTACAACAAGTCTTGGAAGGATCATGTCCAACATGTTGACATGGTGCTCAAACTATTGGAGGAGAAACAATTATATGCAAAAGTCTCCAAATTGTTCTTTGGAGTACAAGAGGTGGAATATCTAGGTCATATTATATCTCATGAAGGTGTTAAGGTAGACCCTAGCAAAATTAAAACCATTAAGGAATGGAAAATCCCCACATCCATAAAGCATCTAGGATTTCTCAGGTTGACATGGTATTATCACAAGTTTGTTAAGAATTATGGGAGAATAGCAACACCTAACAACATTATTGAAGAAAGATGCATTTTCATGGGCTCTAGAAGTAGCAAAGGCCTTTGAACATCTTAAAGAGGCAACATGCCAAGAACTAGTCTTAGATACACCAAACTTCACAAAAACCTTTATTGTGGAATTTCATGCCTCAGGAAATGGAATCAGTGTTGTTTTAATGCAAGAAGAAAGACCCATTGCTTTTGAAAGTTGTCCAATTAAAGGAAAGTATTTACACAAAGCTATTTATGAGAAGGAAATGTTGGCAATACTACATGCACTTAATAAATGGCGACCCTACCTAATGGGATATCACTTCAAGGTAAAAATGGATCATGATAGTCTTAAATACTTTTTAGAACAAAGATTATCTTCAGAAGAGTAGAAAAAATGGGTCACAAAGATGTTGGGTTATGACTTTGAAATGATCTACAAAAAAGGGAAGCAAAATGTTGTGGAAGATGCACTCTCAAGAAAGGATGAGTATGTGGAAGCATTTCTCTATGCCATTTCTATTATCCAACTAGATTGGATAAACGAAGCAAGGGATGAATGAAAGAAGGATGAGGAAGTGTGGGCACTCATTGAAAAGATACAACAAGATCCCAGTACATCTGATGCATTTATCTGGAAAAATGATTCATTATGCTACAAGGATCAGGTATACCTATGTAAGAATTCCCAACTCAATCAAAAGATTCTTAGGGAATTGCACACCTCTCCCTTAGGAGGGCACTCAGGATTTCTGATAACCTACCACAGGGTTAAGAAGGATTTTTTTTGGGATGGCCTTAAATTAGATATTCAAAAGTTTGTGGTGGAATTTTTGGTGTGAAAACAAAATAAAGTTGAAACAATTAAGACTCCAGGACTATTACAACCTTTCTTCCATTCCAAACCAATGATGGGAAGAGGTTTCAATGGATTTTATCATAGGTTTACCCATGTCCAAAGGAAAGAGTGTTATCATGGTGGTAGTGGACAGACTTACCAAGTATGCACACTTTTGTGCATTATCTCATCCAATTAAAGGGAGTATTATTTCTACTGAATTTATGGAAACAATTCAAAAGCTACATGGAAACCCAAAGATTATTGTAAGTGACAGAGGTCCCATTTTCACTGGAAGTTTTTGGACAGAATTGTTTTCTTGTCTTGGTACTCAATTAGCTCATAGCTCATCCTATCATCCTCAATCTAATGGGCAAACTGAGAAAGTAAACAAATGTTTGGAAGGATATCTTCATTTCTTTGTATCTGAAAAATAGATACAATGGGTCAAATGGTTACCTCTGGCTGAATGGTGGTATAACACTTCCTTCCATACTACAACAAAAATGACCCCATTTATGGCACTTTATGGATATCATCCACCATCCATCACATCATATTTAAGAGAAAATTCTAAGGTTTAAGCAGTGGAAGATCACATCAAGCATAAGCAAAAAGTTCTCCAACTCTTAAAGGATAACCTCACCTTGGAACAGAATAGAATGAAACAGCAGGCGGATCAACATCGTAGCGAAAGAAGTTTTGATGTAGGTGATTGGGTATTCATACATCTACAGCCATATAAACAAATTTCCCTCAAGCAAGCTAAGAAGGATACCAAATTATCACCAAAGTATTATGGTCCATACAAGGTGTTGAAAACGATAGGTAATATGGCATACAAATTGGAGCTTCTTGCAGCTTCTCGAGTGCACCTAGTTTTCCATGTTTCATGCTTAAAGAAGGTTATAAGTGACAAGCTTCCAGTTCAGACAATATTGCTAGAACTTGATGAGGAAGGAAAAACCATATTGCAACCTGAAGAAGTCAAAGAAACAAGAACACAACAGCTACAAAATAGATCAATTTCAGAGTATCTCATCAAGTGGAAGAACTTACCAGTTGAAGATTCCACATGGGAGGATGATAATTTTATACAAAAGCATCTAGAACTACTCAAGCGTTTAGGACAACACTTTTTTGAAGGAGAGAGGCATGTTAGGTCCCTATAATATTAGTGATCCCCCCATTAGTATTGGTGTTGTAACCCTTATTGTTATTATTGTGCCCCTATTGTCCCCATATTGTTATTATTGTGCCCAATAGAATCCCTCTATTGTTATTTTTGTGCCTTTATATTATTACTCTTAGGTCAGCTTGGTTATATTGTGACCCCGTAGACTCTTATATATAGAAAGGAGGTTTTGTCATTTGAATCATCTAAGAATTGTTCATTTGTGTAATGTAAAGGAGGTTGCCCCCTCGAAGAGGCTTATTCCTAAGGCGTTGATCTATCTTTTCTATCTTTTTGTGAGTTGGTTTCGTAACACGAACCTTATGTTTGGTTCACATTATGTGTTTGAGACTTTAACTGAGTGACACTTGAAGTTGCACATGATGCTGGGCTAAAAGTGTTAAGAGGATATCAGAGAATCAAGTGTCATTCCATTCCATATGGAGTCAGGTTAGATTATCTGAGTTCAACATGTATTGTATGTACCATAGCTTAGATATAATGTATCGTCTATCTCAATGATCAAGAAAAAGTCGTTTAATGTGACTTTCCAGGATGGGAAAGAAATTATTAAGCCCAAAGTCTCTAACTCTATTGGAGTGGTTATCAGAGTTAGGGATCATGGCTTAAAATGCTTGACAGGATAGCCTATAGATCACAAGAAACAAAAGTAGGTGCAGGCTCCTGAGGCTCAAAGGGATCCAAGTTCTAGCGGGAGTTTGTAGGTACAGAGGGAGAATGTGTAACCTAAGAAGAGTGTGTGGTTAGTGGGGAGAAATGGGGTTTCTACAACTGGCAATAAGAACCTTTGATGTCCTGAAAGGATTTGAGGAGAAGAAGAATTAGGATTCTTCTTGTGGCCGAAACACTACTAAGATGACAATAACTCGTTCTTTAGAGTATTTTGGATTAGTGAGTGCTCGGGGTTTGGCCTAGTGTTGATAGTGGTGATGATGATCACGAAATACCTCCTAGTGGTGTAAGTAACTCCCTTTCTAAGAGGGAGTGTTCAATTGGTAACTTGTGAGGTACTCCACAACGCTAGGTACTTGGCTTGTGTGAATTGATGCCACAAAATCTCTTTTTGGGTTTTGCAACCAAAGTTGTGGGTGAAAATCCAAGCACGGTTTTGGAGGTTGGACCATTATTGCATGTGTGAAACCATTATTGGAGCAAGGGGAAACCAAGACAACCTTGGTAAAAGTGTTCAAGTGAGATAAAATAATTTATTTTTTTTATGTGGAGGGCTAAAATACATAAGGTACATGTTGGCTAGACTTGAAGAGGTGTCTTTTGGAGGGTGTTTAATGCTCCCATATCACATATAAGTAAATGTGTCTCATTTGATGAGAAAATGCATATATCACAAGTGAAAATTCATCACAAGAATAAGGACATATGAATTAAAGGAGTTATAGTCTCTATAGGATCCTCTCTAGAGAGTAGAATGACGATTTTCTTAGGTTTCTTTCTATGTTGGAGTAGGATGAGTTAGATGAGTTTGTTGGACGAATGTAAAGAAAAGCTATGTACATGACTGATGATGTTAATTCTCTATCATGGAGGCTACATTATCTCTATTTGGTTTAGGAAGGGAGGAGCCCTATTAGGAGCATATTTGGGCATCACTTTATCTTGGAGAAGACCCAACGTCAAGGGATGTGACACCTAAAGGAACAACGTAGAAGGCTAGCTCTTAATCAAGGGAATTTTGTAGGTTTAGAAGGGATATTTCCCCAAGAAAAGCGTGGGCCTTTGGTTTCATAAGGTCGCCTAACCAGAGGTCCGAAATTCCAGAAGTAAGTGCACAGGCTAAAATGTTTTGGAAGGAGGAATGAAGGGTACCTTCTGAGGTATGTATTTCCTTATGTGGTTAATGGTTTTCCTAGGTTTAAGGTCTAGTTGGGTCAGATTTAGATTGGAAGTTCATGTATAGTTGGAGGGTAGTTAGATAGTTATGTATTGTACCATAAGTTCAGTGCTTGTGAAGGACTACAAGACTAATAGGAGAGGAAATATGATTGCAGCTTATGTAGTTGAACTTTGAAGTACTAAAGGGAATCCAAGAGGGCTAGTGAATCAACCTTAGTTCAATGGTATTGTATAGGTAATCTAAAATGGAAATTGCAAAATTTCCTTGAAATCACAACATCTTGGAATTTATTCTCTTAAATTATTAATGGTTTATTTATTAAATGACAAGTAATGAATAAATCACACTGCAATTCTTCGCAATAAAAATATGTCATGAATGTAAGACCAAGAATAGAGAAATATACGTAGAAACATAAAAAAATGACACAATTATTTTTGGACTAAACATCCCTGGAAAAATATTGAAGGGAAAATTGATGCAAGAAATGAGGGTTTATTTTATTATTATGCACTAAAATATAGAAATTACAACTGCGAGCCTTCTTGGACTCTCACTGGAATTCTATCTCGACTAGAAAATAATTTGGGAAATACTTTTCCATCACAATGACTCGATATGGCCCTCCCTAGAAAATTTACACTTCTCAACTAATTCACACAACTAATCTAGAAATACACAATACTTGTTTGAGAAAAAATGATCTAACTATGAATCACTTCTAGATGACTTGTCTTTCCCTTATCTACTCCTTCATCTAGCTCAATCTTCCTCTAGGATGTAGTTCGCAAATTGTGTACTTCACTCTAGATCCTGCACTCACACTTTTTGGGCAAACGGGCAACTCATACTGCAAAATTCTATCCTTCCTGTTGAATAATTTTAACTCCCTTTCGTGTATCTAGAAACTTAAAAACTCATTCAAAGTTTCTCTAGAAATTCTCCCTACTACAAACCCTACTACTCTCATTCCCTGTCTTGAACTACACCTTCACTAGATCTATGAAGTAGGTAATTCTATCTTCCATTATCATAGTGATCTCTCTAATGCAACTAATTTCTTCTCCAATACCCTTCAACATGATCTTATAATATCTCATTGAGTCTTCAATGACAATGATTTAATCTCCAACGATCACTAAGATCAATTAGAGTTCATCAATAGAACTCCCTAGAGGAGTCTCGAATATCCTTAATTAACTCACTTTAATTTACCACTTTTACTAAGTTAGAGTTTGGTAATATTTAAATTATGGAAAATTAATTTATTTAAGGTGTTTCACAAGTTTACCTTGTGAAACCTTTTGTATGTTTTGGAGATCTCATTTTTCTTGGACTCTTAGCATCATATAAGACTAGAAGACCTATTAGATGCTACACCAAACCATAAAAAGATAATAGAAATATAACAACCTCCATAGCCCTAAGACTTGCCTTTTTTGGAGCAGCAAAGGAGGAAGTAGTGGGTAGAATGAATACCCTATGTTTTGCATACCTTCAAGAAAAAGGATGCAACTAGAGGGTAGAGTTGTTTGAGCATAATTTTAGTTACCTAGAGGAGTTGTGTTGACTGATAGAGGAAGATTGAGGAGATAAAGATTGGAAGGAAAAGGACTTCCAGATGCAATGCAGAGCTAACAGGAGAAAATTAGAAATAAATTTAAAACATTGAATTTTATTAAATTGATTTATCTCAAAATTTCCTTTGCAAATGATTTTCATGGCTATTTATTTAGGAGAAAGAAAAATTTCGAACTTCTCAAGAGAGAATTCCTTTCCTAGATATTTGGAGGAAGTTGAGCGAAATCCTCTCAATTCTAGGAGATTATCCTAACTAATAGATTTTAATGAAATCTAGAAATTTCTAGAAATATTCTAGAAAATATAGAATTCTCTAAAATTTATGAAATATTTCACAATTAAATAAATTAAAACTATGCGCCTGTATCAAGGTGTGTTCAAGGTATGTGGAGTGAAAGGATCTGAGGAGTGTGCCGCATCAGCAAGTAAGTCAGTTGTATCTTGTTCAGGGAAAATTGGTTATCATAGTTGTTGTTGATACCCAACCATAGTTGTCTTCTATTGATGATCGCTATCCTTGGTACAGGAGCCCTAGAATGTTGTATTAAATATTATGAATATAACGAACTTGCGTTGAAATTTTTTATCTTATGTATTAGTTGATTCATTGTTAGTGTTCTCCACTGCGCAAAGTAGTATTGTCATGGAATTTGTGTGTGTTTTTATATGATATTCTAGGATCCAAACCACATTCTTGAGTGTTGTGGAAATTCAACAATTTGTTGTATAGGAAAGGTAGAAATAGAGTAAGTTGTGCTTCTATAGATGTAATCTTTGTTCATCAGTCATAGATTATAGTTTGCGTTGATTTCCTTGACGATACAATTACTAGAACAAAGTAGCATGTATGGTCACCTTGTAAGCTTTGATCAAATGAATGGAAAGATGATTTGAAGGAGGTACCTTGTGTCCCAATTTTATTTATTTTGATGTAAACTTTTCAAATATTTTTTCTATTAATGAAATGTTCAGAAATTTAACTTTTTTCTGTTAAATAAATTCAGCATAAGAATATTGGAATAATAGTCATCTAGGATTGAAACATTTACATGGTATGAAAGTTATTTATTTTATTGAAATGAATGAGGAATCAATAGATATATGGTATCATTATGTTTTTATGGACAAAATTTTCAGATATAGGAGTTTTTGCATTAGTTCTCAAAGATGGCCTAGCTAGCCCAAGTTTCGAGAATATATTGGATGGTGCCTCAAATTTCCTGTCATTGGAAGTGAGGATTAAAACTTTATTAGAATAGAATGACCTCTAGGATATTATCAATGTAGGTTGTTGTGACCTCTATCTCTTCACCATGCAAGTAGAGATGAAAGGCAAAGAGATCACTCTCCACCATGTTGAAGATCGTAACTTCACTTTTGTCCTAGCTAATTAACAGTTGTCAAATGTCACAAACATTGGACATGCCATTGATTTGTATCCACAATACCTATAAAAAGGAGAATAAAAGAATCAAATCATCAGCAAATATGAGAAAATATGTGAAAGAATATTATAGGAGACACCCATCATCACCCTAAACATGCTCGCAAAACAAGAACCCCAACTCATTGATAGATCACAAAGAGAGACAATAAGAAGGGGCACCCTTGATTAACCCAAATGATAATTTGGATGAAGTCAGAATGATCATGTGCTATGCAAGAAAAACTAATAATTAACTGATAGATTTTTACAATGGAAATGAAAAGGGTGTCTAAAATGTCAATGACACAAGGCCTCTCTCAGGATAGTGTCAAACACCTTCTGGAAGCCTTTGAAACATAGAAGACATTGAAATAGCAATGCCAAGCCTCTTCAATGATAGAAATGATCATGAAGACATGGTCCATTCTTGAGTACCCTCGGTGAAATTGTGTCTAACCTCTAGCTCTAAGTCACCTACCCCCGAGTTCGTCCATAATGTATAGAAGGAAAGTTATATCATATAGACTGGTGAACATGTGGCCCACCATGAATGTCTAATAATTGTTGAAATTTAAACTTAACCGTAGTTTTAAGATCTGTTAAATGACATGTTGGTGTCATTGTTAGGAGAAGTAAAGTAAAACAACTTAACTAAACATATAACCAATTTGGGAGTAAAGAGGATGTATACCATGTTTTAGGAACTTTACTTGGAATCCTTCCACATTCACTACATTGCTAGTGCATATAATTTCAAATTCCTTCTAGATGTAATAAAGAGGTGATGACGATAGGTGCTTGTTTGGAGAAGTCCTAAAAGGAGAAAATATAATGGAACATAAAATGGGGAAGTCTTAGGCGAGGGTGCAATCTATGAAAAAAGGTTGCATTGTAACTTTTTTGGAGAATGGAAAAGGGTAGCACAGAGACATATGAAAGTGCTATCTAAAATGGATGTTCATAATTGGGGAGAAACTCACTCCCACATCTTCATTAAAACATATATTGAAAACTTCATGAAGATATGGTAAAAATGTAAATAAAAGGAGACATTATGGAAGACCATAAAATGGGGATTTAAGTTTGAAGGGGGGGAGGGAGATTGTAACCTATGGGGAAAATGGTGCATTGTAACATTTTTGGAGAATGGCAAAGGGCAAGGCAAAGCTCACATCTTCTCTATGACGATGTTGTCTGCAATGGATGGTTGTAGCTCCGAAGAAAATCAAGCCTACACACTGATTACCACATATGGAGGAAACTTCATTAGCATAAGTTCTTTTACATATTTATATGTTCTATTACTAATATGGTAAAAATTTAAATAATTCCCTCGGAAGAATTAATTTCCATGGTTTTTGCAAGTTTCTACTTGTTTACTTTATCTATATGTGAATTCTAAACACGTACCAATAGAATTTGGTATTGGGATGTGGGGTTTTAGGAAGAGATGTTTTGTGATTGGTATTCCTATTGGCTAGGAAAGGAAGATGAGTATGTGATAGACGATGGCCAAGGAAATACAATGGATTGATAAATTCTTCTTCCCTTTGGTAGTAGTATGTTACAAGGAACACAAAATTAAGGAGTATTTATAATCATTGGACATTATTATATATTCTTTTGTTATTATTTTCACCCATTTTTTGCAGAATAAGGATCCATGGATATTTTTACATGTTATTTTTTTATACTCAAAAAAAATTCATTAAAGAGAAAAACACAAGGGAGTGAGAAATTCATCTCATACTCCAATTTGGAAAATAAATTTCTAGAATTTAAATAAAAAATTATAATTTATCAAGCCCGTGTAGTTTCCCAACAACTCTCCGAACACTTTCGTTTGATCCAAGCAATCATAGCCATGTGATACAATACCACACCACAAAGTAGACCAAGCAGTTCGGGAGAGTAGGAGTTGTAGCAACAATATAGTTGGTATATAATATGATAGATAGTAAAGCCTATAGATCATGAGAACTAAAACTAGGTGTAGGTTGTTGAGGCTTAGACAGAGAAAATTATAATTGGAGTTTGCAGGTTTAGAGGGAGAATGTGCAGCCCAAGAAGAAAGTGTGGTTAGTGGGGAGAAAAGGGGTTTCTAAAACTAGCAAGAATGAACCTTGGGATGGTGTAAAGGAATTTCAGGTGACGAAGAAGTATGAGGCTTATTGTGTAAGAGACACTAATGATACAAACATAGTCCATTCCTTAGGGAATGTTGTAGTGGTGAGTGCTAGAAGCTGGGCTAGTGTCACCAACAATGATGATGATGACTAGATACTTCCTAGTAGTAGAAGTACCTCCCTCACTAAGAGGTAGTGTTGAATTTTGTAACTTTGGGAGGTACTCCATAACCTTAGGTACTAGTATTAGACTTGTGTAAGTTGGTGTCAAAAAATCTCTCATTAGAGAAAATTTTAGCCTAAAAGTGCCCATGAATTTTTCATGTAATTTCCATGTCATAATATTTAAACCAATCAAAATACTATAAATTGAAAAAGAGGTAGATTTAAATATTTGGGAGGGAAAAGAAAAAAAAAAACTACCTTTTTTAATTGTATTTTTGGCTTATCTCCTTATAAATTTACACAAATTTCAAGTGTAGACACTCGTTGGATGTGGAATTAAATTCCACAACCCACGAGTACCCATTATTCATACTTTTGAGAAGACCCACATTGATAAAAAAGGAAGATGCACTAAAATATCATGTTCAAAATGTTCTTTTAATGTATCTTCATTTGTTATCAATGTGGGTCTTCCCAAAACTATGCATAATGGGTAATCGTTGGCTTTGGAATTGAATTTTGCATCTAACGAGTGCCTACACTTGAAATTTGAGTAAACCTATAAGGAGGTAAGCGAAAAAAAAATAATTTAAAAAGGTAGCCTTCTTCTTTCCATCAAGAAATCATAAGTTTTATTTTATTATTTTAATTATTTTTTATTATTTTCCATTACGAGGCCACTTTTAGGCTAAAATTTTCTCTAACGTTGTGGTTGAGGTACCCAAGAAATGGGTTTTTCACCCTAAGTTGTGGGTGAAAAATCGAGGATGGTTTTGGAGGTTGCACCATTGTTCCATGTGTCACATCCTTATTGGAACAACGGGTAGCTAATGAAACCTTTGTAGAAGTGATTAAGAGAGAGAAAATATATATATTTTATTTTGTGTGGACTGATAATATACATAAGGTATAGGTCAGCTAGACTTGAACAGGTGACTTTTGGAGGGTTTTACCTTGATCACATATAAATAAATATTCCTTGTTTACTCACCGAACACATCAATCACAAGTGAGAATTCATCACAATAAGAAGGAAGTCTGATCTAAAGGAGCTTTAGCCTCTACACAAGCCTATCTAAAGATTACAAGGAAAATTTTGTTGAGGTTCTTTTTATGTTGGATCAGGTTGAGTTAGAGGAGTTTGTTGTCAACATAAAAAGTAGTTCTCTGCATGATTGAGGTTGTAAATTCTCTATGATAGAGGCCACATTATCTCTTCTTGGTTTAGGAAGGTTCGAGCGTTATTAGGAGCATATATGGGCATCACTTTGTCTTGAAGTGGACCTAAAATCAAGGGTGAAGACATCTAAAGGAGCATAATAGAAGGCAAGGTATTAGGCAAGGGAATTGCAAAGGTCTAAAAGAGATATTCAAGCAGGGAAAGAGTAGGCCTCTGATGTCATAGGTGCCCTAAGTAGAGGTCTAAAATTTTAGTGCACAGGCCGAAACATTTTGGAAAGAAGAAAGAAGGGTACTTTCTAAGGTATGCATATCCTTCTATGGTTTATGGTTTTGCTAGGTTGTTGGTCCATTTGGAACATATTTAGTTGGGAAGTTCATGTATAGTTGGAGGTTTGTTATGTATCTTCATATTCTTCCCTATGTTTAATCCTTGTGAAGGACTACAAGACTGATAAGAGAGGTAGAATTATTGGAGGCTAAGGACATGGACTCTAAAGGACTAAAGGGTAGACAATAGGGCTAGTAAACCAAACCTAGTTCAATGAGGTTACAAAGGTATTTTTTAGTGCAAAGGGGGCATCATCCATATCCATAACACTTGTCTTTTATGGAGTAACTGTTGAGAAAGTAGTGGGTAGATTGAAGAGCCTATGTGTTGTTGATATTGAAGGAGAAAGGAAGCAACTAGAGGGAATAGTTGTTTGGGCATAATTTCAGTCACCGAAATGAATTGTTTTGACTGATAGAAATAGATTGAGGAGCTACAAATTAGAAGGAAATGGACCACCAGATGTGCTTTGGGTACGTGGAATGAAAGGAGTCGAGGATCAAACTACATCAGAAAGTAAGTCAGTCGTATCTTGTTCAACACCAATTGCTTATCATACTTTTTGCTAATACTAATCCCTAGTTTTTATGGAGGGCTATTATCCCTGTTACGAGAGACCTAGACTGTTGTATTAAATACCATTAATATAAAAAGTTTCGGTTGAAAAATTGTCTTCTGTACAAGTTGTTTCACTCTTATTTTTTTGTATTGTACAAAGTAGTATTGTTGTGGGATTTGGGTGTGTTTGTGTTTGAGAGTCTAAGACCCAACCTTGATTTTCAAGTGTCATGGAAATTAAACATGGTATCAAAGATACTTTGAAGGTCCAGTGAATCAAAGGTTTCATAACATAGAGTACAGTTCAAGAGGGAATTAGTTGCATTGTTGTTGGAGGAATAGGAGTAATATAAAAGTCATTTATGAGTTTGCGATATGAAAAATAGGTTGGATGTAATGTATGACTATATTCCATGGAAGGAAAGGATCAAGTTTGTCTTGATGCTTAATAATATTTATCACTTTTATGACAAGGAAATCAAGAAACCAATAGGCCCTAAGTTGTTGGAAGTGTATGAGGATTTGGATATGAATGGAAAATTGATCATATTAGATGGTGTCAAGGATCGTTTGATACATCTTATGTCAGGGAAGAGAAGTGTCGATGACATGTGGAAATATCTTCAAGATTTTTTCCAAAATAAGAACGAGAAGTAGGTATTGGTATTGAAGGACAAGTTGAAGAGCACCAAGATGTTGGATGGAGGAGCAATTGCATCGTATCAATCAAGATTGTATTACATTTGATATGAGCTTGTTTCTACTAGAGAGACTATTTTAAATTCTTTAAGGTGATGATTTCCTTGAAAGGGTTAACGAAGGAATGGAAGCTTTTCATCAAAGGGATTGTTGCTAGAGAGTAGCTTCCATATTGGAATGGGTTGTGGCAAGACTTTACTCAGGAGGAACTACAACATGAGAATCTTCATATGAAGAAGAAGTATTTAGATGATCACATGGCTCCTTTAGAAAGAATGAAAGGTAAGAAAAAGAAGGACTTGAGAAAGCTAAAGTGTTTAAACTATAGTGAGTATGGTCATTATTTGATGAAGTGTCCAAAAATGAAGTAGGTAGAGAATGGGAAGAAGAAGGGGAAGGGGATAATTGCTCTAGCAACTTATTCAGAGATAGATTAAATCTCAAAGAGGTTGGAGAGAGAGTATTTTAACTTGGCATATCATTTCGTATAGGTTGATATTGACAAGGCTACATGGTATGTGGAAAATGGTGTGTTAAAGCATATGTTCGGTTCACATGATGTTTTCAAGACTTTAACTGAGTGGGATTTGAAGTTGCACATGATGGTGGGTGACAAGTGTCAAAAGGAGATCAGAGGATCAAGATACATGCCATTCAGGATGGAGTTAGGTCATATAATGTGAGTTGAATATGTACTATATGTACCATAGCTAAGATATAATGCGTCATCTGTCTCAATGATCAACCAAAAGGGATTTAACGTGACTTTCTAGGATGGGAAAGAAACACTTAAGCCCAAATGATCTACCTCTATTTGAGTGGTCCTCACCTTTAGGGAAGATGGCTTATATTGCTCGATGGGATAGCCTATAGATCATGAGAAACAAAAGGAGGTGCAGGTTGTTGAGGCTCAAAGGGAACCAAGTTCTAGTGGGAGTTTACAGGCACAGAGGGAGAATGTGTAGCCTAAGAGGAGTGTGTGGCTAATGGGGAGAAATAGGGCTTCTATAGCTAGAAGCAAGGAATCCTGGAAAGTCCTAAAAGAATTTTAGGAGAAGAAGAAGTAGGATTCTTCTTGTGGAAGAGACACTACTAATATGAGTCTAACTCATTCTTCAGGTTATGTTGGACTAGTGAGTTCCAGGAGTTGACCTAGTGTCACTAGTGGTGATGATGATCATGAAATACTTCCTAGTGGTGTAAGTACCTCCCTTGATAAGAGGGAGTGTTGAGTTTGTAGCTTGTGAGATTGATGCAGGAGCATCTGACACCTCAACGAAAGAAAATTAGAAGATGAAGACATGTGGATGACCACATGGACAGCCAGGACAATCTTGACCAAGATTCGGTTAAGAAACTAATTTTAGTTATAAATCAGTTAAAAACTGAATGTATGTGTAATAAAAAGGAGGGATTCATAAGAGAAAGGGAGAAAAAAAAGAAGAAAAGAGAAAAAAAAAAACCTGTGCGTATGAGAAGAAAGGGCAAAATGTAGTTGCCTGAGAATTTCTGGATTAAGGCTGAAATGCCTTAACACTGTAATCTGAGTTGTATATAATGACACTGTGTTTTTGTGAATTTATACCAGAACGAGTGTTTGAGAATTTAACTCTATGTGTTTCTGTATTTTATTTTTGTTTGAAATCGTTGACTTGCGTTGTTTGTTCGCCTTCCTTTTAATGCCTGGCAGCCAAAACCAAATGATCGAACAGCAATGGCGGCTACAGAGGCTGGACTGAAGGAGAAGGAACAGGAAGTGGATTAAATGGATGTGTATACTACTCTAGAGAGGGCTTGAAAACTAAGGGATTCGATGAAAGGGCGCAATCGCATTATATAGGCAGCGGCCGGGTGCTCAGTCACGCCTTTTCATATCGATTTTGTTGACTTCGAGGTCCTATCCCACTTATCTTTTGTCTGAAAGAGTTCAGGATCGATATTGGTATTATTATAGTTTCTTTTCTCCTTCGCCCAAGTCGCAGGTTCGAGGCACCTTGCTCGCACGACAGGTCGCGGGTTCTAATCCCAAAATCGAACCTTCCCAAATCAGAGAGACGATAACACAATGCCCTCCTCATTGGGATGGTGCCGTCCGGAGGAACTGGTTGAGAATCTGAGTTCAGTGGACGTTGGTGCAAAGTTGAAGGCCCTCGGGGACGTAAAGAACCAAATAATCGGCAACAAGACCAAAAAATTGTCTTATATAAAGCTGGGTGCAGTTCCAAGAGTTGTGGAGATCCTGGCGAGTGAATCGGAGGCTCCACTGTTGGTTCAGTCCGCAGTTGCGGTCGGGAGCTTTGCATGTGGGATTGAATTGGGAGTCAAGACGGTCTTGGACAGTGGGGCTCTACCCCCATCTCTTGCATATGCTTTGCAGTGAAGACGAAGCCGGCTAGGGTTTTAATGGTGTGGCCGAAGATTGGTTTGTCGTGGTGGAGCAAGAGTGTGGGCCCATAACCCACAGGCCCCAAGATCTGATTTGAAGAAATCTTGAAAATGAAGAGACCCTGAATTGGTTTCCAGCAAGGGGTATTCTCGTTTTCATCAAGTGGTATCAGAGCGGGAAAGATTTCCTGCGGAGAGGAGTTTTTGCATGCAAAGAGGTACCAGGAAGAAGAGGTACAGTTTGTTTGTAGTTTTTTTTAATTTTGTGAAGGTGAAGATTGCAGCAACCCTGGAGCAGAAGTGCTCAATTGGTTCGAGAGGAGAGAACCACGGAGATGCCGAGAGGACCAAGCTCAGGAGAGAAGCTTGGTAGGGCATCTGATAGCAGGGAGGACTTGCTATGGCAGAGATTTGGTTGCAGCTCACAGAAGGCAGTTCCACTGACGAATGAAACAGTGGGTAGAATTGCTAATGACAAAGAAAAGCGACAAAGAAAAGCATATGACCAAGAGGTCATAAATTGTACCTCGGGAGCATATGACCAGGAGGTCATAATTTTTGTACCTCGGGAGTCTGATGCAGGAGCATCTGACACCTCAACAAAAGAAAATTAGAAGATGAAGACATGTGGATGACCACATGGACAGCCAGGGCAATCTTGACCAAGATTCGGTTAAGAAACTAATTTTAGTTATAAATCAGTTAAAAACTGAATGTATGTGTAATAAAAAGGAGGGATTCATAAGAGAAAGGGAGAAAAAAAAAACCTGTGCGTATGAGAAGAAAGGGCAAAATGTAGTTGCCTGAGAATTTCTGGATTAAGGCTGAAATGCCTTAACACTGTAATCTGAGTTGTATATAATGACACTGTGTTTTTGTGAATTTATACCAGAACGAGTGTTTGAGAATTTAACTCTATGTGTTTCTATATTTTATTTTTGTTTGAAATCGTTGACTTGCGTTGTCTGTTCGCCTTCCTTTTAATGCCTGGCAGCCAAAACCAAATGATCGAACAGCAATGGCGGCTACAGAGGCTGGACTGAAGGAGAAGGAACAGGAAGTGGATTAAATGGATGTGTATACTACTCTGGAGAGGGCTTGAAAACTAAGGGATTCGATGAAAGGGCGCAATCGCATTATATAGGCAGCGGCCGGGTGCTCAGTCACGCCTTTTCATATCGATTTTGTTGACTTCGAGGTCCTATCCCACTTATCTTTTGTCTGAAAGAGTTCAGGATCGATATTGGTATTATTATAGTTTCTTTTCTCCTTCGCCCAAGTCGCAGGTTCGAGGCACCTTGCTCGCACGACAGGTCGCGGGTTCTAATCCCAAAATCGAACCTTCCCAAATCAGAGAGACGATAACACAATGCCCTCCTCATTGGGATGGTGCCGTCCGGAGGAACTGGTTGAGAATCTGAGTTCAGTGGACGTTGGTGCAAAGTTGAAGGCCCTCGGGGACGTAAAGAACCAAATAATCGGCAACAAGACCAAAAAATTGTCTTATATAAAGCTGGGTGCAGTTCCAAGAGTTGTGGAGATCCTGGCGAGTGAATCGGAGGCTCCACTGTTGGTTCAGTCCGCAGTTGCGGTCGGGAGCTTTGCATGTGGGATTGAATTGGGAGTCAAGACGGTCTTGGACAGTGGGGCTCTACCCCCATCTCTTGCATATGCTTTGCAGTGAAGACGAAGCCGGCTAGGGTTTTAATGGTGTGGCCGAAGATTGGTTTGTCGTGGTGGAGCAAGAGTGTGGGCCCATAACCCACAGGCCCCAAGATCTGATTTGAAGAAATCTTGAAAATGAAGAGACCCTGAATTGGTTTCCAGCAAGGGGTATTCTCGTTTTCATCAAGTGGTATCAGAGCGGGAAAGATTTCCTGCGGAGAGGAGTTTTTGCATGCAAAGAGGTACCAGGAAGAAGAGGTACAGTTTGTTTGTAGTTTTTTTTAATTTTGTGAAGGTGAAGATTGCAGCAACCCTGGAGCAGAAGTGCTCAATTGGTTCGAGAGGAGAGAACCACGGAGATGCCGAGAGGACCAAGCTCAGGAGAGAAGCTTGGTAGGGCATCTGATAGCAGGGAGGACTTGCTATGGCAGAGATTTGGTTGCAGCTCACAGAAGGCAGTTCCACTGACGAATGAAACAGTGGGTAGAATTGCTAATGACAAAGAAAAGCGACAAAGAAAAGCATATGACCAAGAGGTCATAAATTGTACCTCGGGAGCATATGACCAGGAGGTCATAATTTTTGTACCTCGGGAGTCTGATGCAGGAGCATCTGACACCTCAACAAAAGAAAATTAGAAGATGAAGACATGTGGATGACCACATGGACAGCCAGGGCAATCTTGACCAAGATTCGGTTAAGAAACTAATTTTAGTTATAAATCAGTTAAAAACTGAATGTATGTGTAATAAAAAGGAGGGATTCATAAGAGAAAGGGAGAAAAAAAAGAAGAAAAGAGAAAAAAAAAAACCTGTGCGTATGAGAAGAAAGGGCAAAATGTAGTTGCCTGAGAATTTCTGGATTAAGGCTGAAATGCCTTAACACTGTAATCTGAGTTGTATATAATGACACTGTGTTTTTGTGAATTTATACCAGAACGAGTGTTTGAGAATTTAACTCTATGTGTTTCTATATTTTATTTTTGTTTGAAATCGTTGACTTGCGTTGTCTGTTCGCCTTCCTTTTAATGCCTGGCAGCCAAAACCAAATGATCGAACAGCAATGGCGGCTACAGAGGCTGGACTGAAGGAGAAGGAACAGGAAGTGGATTAAATGGATGTGTATACTACTCTGGAGAGGGCTTGAAAACTAAGGGATTCGATGAAAGGGCGCAATCGCATTATATAGGCAGCGGCCGGGTGCTCAGTCACGCCTTTTCATATCGATTTTGTTGACTTCGAGGTCCTATCCCACTTATCTTTTGTCTGAAAGAGTTCAGGATCGATATTGGTATTATTATAGTTTCTTTTCTCCTTCGCCCAAGTCGCAGGTTCGAGGCACCTTGCTCGCACGACAGGTTGCGGGTTCTAATCCCAAAATCGAACCTTCCCAAATCAGAGAGACGATAACACGATGCCCTCCTCATTGGGATGGTGTCGTCCGGAGGAACTGGTTGAGAATCTGAGTTCAGTGGACGCTGGTGCAAAGTTGAAGGCCCTCAGGGACGTAAAGAACCAAATAATCGGCAACAAGACCAAAAAATTGTCTTATATAAAGCTGGGTGCAGTTCCAAGAGTTGTGGAGATCCTGGCGAGTGAATCGGAGGCTCCACTGTTGGTTCAGTCCGCAGTTGCGGTTGGGAGCTTTGCATGTGGGATTGAATTGGGAGTCAAGACGGTCTTGGACAGTGGGGCTCTACCCCATCTCTTGCGTATGCTTTGCAGTGAAGACGAAGCCGGCTAGGGTTTTAATGGTGTGGCCGAAGATTGGTTTGTCATGGTGGAGCAAGAATGTGGGCCCATAACCCACAGGCCCCAAGATCTGATTTGAAGAAATCTTGAAAATGAAGAGCCCCTGACTTCGTTTCCAGCGAGGGGGTCTCCTTGTTTTCATCAAAATCAATTATGTAAAAGGGGAGTTAAAAAGTAGTCAAAGAGTAGACATGTCGAAAACGATCATTGAAAACTAGGTCGTTATGGTCATCTCGCACCTCGGAACCATTGGACAAATCTCGTGGTTCACATGTAGAGTTTTTCCACTTGGTGACTCAACCAAATAAATAACTTGTGATTATCTATGTACTCAGTAATTGTATGTATAGATGTTTTTATTTCAATTTATAATGTGTTAATGGAGATATAAATAAGATAAGAAACATTTAATGGACCTGTGACATATACTACCAGGCCCATTAATAAAACTCCATATATATTGTTAACCAACTATGAGCCTGCATCAAATTTTGCCCTTTATAATTCATAATATATTCAAATGTGACAAGTTGTTTGATACTTTCATTCCAACAATGGCTTTGAAGAGCCAGGAGCTGAGTGGAAGAACACAGCGAAAGCAACCAACCAATGAGTTTTCTTCTCAATGCGCTATGTGCCAGGCCTATAGCTGAATTCCTGCCATCTCACAGGTGCACACTGATAGAATGCTATATCTATAGATCATTTGAATGTCAGTCTTAATCATCTCTTGCCACGTTCCCCCCATTTACACTTACCAATGTTCGGTTTTCCTATTTGAACGTGGCGCCATATGCATGGCTGCCCCATGACTTGTTCATGCTTTTTCACACCTGTAATAGTTTTTCCTACATAGTTTGTCTACTGTTTTTCTACAAATCCTCACCTCCACCAGCATTAGAATTTTTGGCTTGGCTTTAGCTATCCTACGCCCTTTGGCGAGGGGTTGCCTCTGTTTAGTGGCTTGTTATTTCACACTCTATATTCCTGGGACCTCTCATTATCCTGGTTTCGTTTCAAGGATTATACACCTGTTTCAAAGCATTATGGTTCAGTTTTGTTGGCATCCTTGCGGCACACTTCCCTTGGCTCTGGCTTGGAAATAGGTCAGTTTATTTGAATCCTTTGTTTTACACATATGGAATGTTAGATAACTTGATATATATTATCCAGAGTTTTTTGTGCTCACATGAACGATAATGTAATGCTCATATTTCGTTCCTATTTCCAATCCTGTTTTTCTCATCTTGGAATAATGTGAGAGAGAAGGGCTATTAATGGTTTATACTCTGATGAAAATTATATAGAATTTAGGAACAGAATATCTGCTATTATATAGGTTACAGTCAACTAAAATTTCCCATGATCTGGTCTATTTTTTCCAAATGGTTTTGGATTCCTATGAAACATTTCAGGGATTTTATTGTTATTGCTAGGCCATGCACTGATTGTCGTTTTAAAATTGGCCCTTGGTGGTGCATTTACGAAGTTTTTTGTTGCTATATTGTTTGCCTGGGTGCGTCCTCTTAATTTTATTCATCCCCTTACTCTATTGCCTCGGATTTCCTTGTTGCTGTGCTGGTTTTTCCGATCATTTTCCAACGATGTCGTTTGAGGATGTTCCGCAGACTGCCTTAAGTCCTTCCTGTGTCCTATCCTCCTACTCTCGGTCAAGTTAGGATGATTCATTCAATGGGATTTCAATTATCTGGGAATCCGTAGGCCATCATATCCTCTTCCTTCCTATATCCTTTGTTTCTCGTACTCATAAGTACTGCCGGACCTCACCTCTTCATTGACTATTTTTGGTCCTTTTTCCTAATCCTTGCCTCTTTCTATTAATACCTGGAGAGATTGTCCGGCTTTTTATCTCCTCAGGATATATGAGGTGTACTTTTTCTTTACTTTGATTTAAGACTATATCCCGAGGTGGCAATATAATCTAAAGATTTGAAATATCTGTCCTATTGACCCGTGCTCTATTTACTCACCTATCTAGCCACCTTGTGGGAAGGCGGATTTCTTCTGTCTAATGAGATGGAGGTACTCCACGTGGAATCCAACACAATGGAATTAGTAAAATCTACCATGGAGGCAGAAGCAATACACTTTAGCACTGTTAAATCATCTTGTTGGCACTCCAAGCTGGCAGAGCACTTGCAGACTTCCCAACAAGTTCCTAAACAGGATGATGCTCCCCCCTCTGTCCCCCACAGGAAAACCAATCTTCGACCTGTTAAGATCACCAATTCCCCAGCTGCTATATGCTTGGATGGGATTATGCTGGCGGACCGTATAGCAAGTCTGCAATCTGCACTCTTATAGGGAAATGGCACTTTCCTGACATGGACGATGTCCAGATCAGGAAATGGCTATGAGCTAGATGGTAGCCTCTCATTGGTTACACTCCTACAATTGTTCGTATGATGAAAGGCTAGTACAACTTTCATTTTTTTAAAGCAAAAGATCTCAATACCATTTGGGGCCTCCCATGGGTACACGAACGGATTTTTTTGGCCCTCCATAAATGGTACATAGGTTTTGACCCTCTTAGGAACACCCCTCAAAACAATTATATATGGGTCAAATTACCTGCACTCCCTATTGAACTATGGACAAAAGAATCTCTTGCCTGTATTGGAAATGCAATTGGGAAGTTTGTTTATGTTGACCCTAGATGCCTGGGTGCTAAAGACAAAATGGTTGCCTGGATCCTGGTGGAGAAAGATTATAGGGGTGGTTTTCCAGACCATGTTGATATGTTCTGGGGAGCTTTATCTACTTGTCAAAGACTTGACTACTTGGGAGTCCCTTTTAGGTGCTCCCTTTGTCACAAAACGACACACCTCAAAGACAAATGTCCGCGGCATACAAACGAAAAGATGAGATATAAGAATCATAAGGCATATCTGAAATCCCAGTACATGTCTTCTACACTCAATTCCAAGGGCGATGCAAAGAACTACTTTAATAGGAATTCTTCGATTTCCTATATTTCCCTGGTCAAACATCGCCATGTTTCCATTTTCTGGGACCTGTTGGGGGAGACATTTCACCGTCCTTTCTTCTCCCCCAGAATGCAAAAATATTCCTCCCAAAACATTCTAATATCAAATTTGATGGATGATTTTCTCAATGAGGGTGTTAATGTCATTTCCTCCCAACCGCCTCCTCCTGAACCATCACCGAATATTCCCATCACATCGCCCCCACCCATTCCTAAAGAATGTTTCGATTCTCACCTCAACACAAACATTCTCATTGTCCCATTGTACTCTTCATCACCTATTAGATCTAGGCATGCCCCGTGCATATTATCCCCCTCTACATTATTTCACCATAACCCGAACGTCTCCCATATATCCTCTAAGGGTAAAGCCCCCTTGATCTCGGTTTCTCCCCCTGCATCTTCTCTACCATCCTGCCCAAACTCTATGGGAAGCGACCTCGATATGCTTTTAAAGAGGGAATCTCTTCGACTATTGCCCCTTACCATTAATAAACCCAGAATGTCTACTTCACCTGTCACTAGTCCCAATTCGGCGAAGAATATCACTTTTCACCAAAAAAATAACAGGGGCAGTAGGCATTTCAGGGGGAGAAAGGGAATTTCTAATATTAATTTCTAGGAATCCTCCTTAGTCGACATCCCCATTGCCAATCTTCCTAAAAGCGGGCCTCTTAGAGCAGACATGCCTGGAAAGAGTGCCAAGTGATGAACATACTTTCGATCAACATAAGGGGTCTTGGAGCTAACCAGAAATTTTTAGCTCTAAAGGATTTATGTCTATCTTCTTCTTACAGGATGATCTTAATACAAGAGACAATGCACGACAGACAAGACACTATCTCTTTTTTTAGGCGAATGCTGCCAACCTGGTATATGGCAGCTACAGAGGCGACTGGTCTCTTTGGAGGCTTGGCGGTTCTGTGGGACCCGAGATGGATTTCTGCAATCACGTTCCGATGCCTAGGGGGAATCCTGATGATAGCTAAGTAGAGAGGCTGTGCGGACTATTATCATATACTAAATGTATATGCACCCTATAAAGATAGAACAACATATTGGAATGAATTCCTTTCATCAGGTATTATGGAGATCGAGACACTTCTCATCGTTGGTGATTTTAACTACACTTTGGGACCAGATGAGGTATGGGGAAAGGGGAAAAAGGTGGACCCAGTTGGGGAAAAATCTAGAGAAGCGCTGTTGAACTAAAATTTGTTGATGTCTGCCCAAAATCCTTATCACCTAAATGGGACAATGGAAGGTCGGGAGACACCTTTATCGCAAAAAGATTGGATAGGTTCATTATGCATGAAAATTTAATGGAAAAGTGTGGCCTCCCGTGTTCTCATACCCTTCCTGTTTTTATCTCTGATCATCGTCCAATTACACTGCAATGGTTCGAACAACATTTGCGAATGAACTATCCTTTCAAATTCAACAAGTTTTGGCTTGAAGATGAATCTTTCAACAACATTATCTGCAAAACATGGCAATCTAGTGATTTGTATTTTGGAAGCTCCTTGTTGGAAAAATTGATTAGAAAGATGAGACATCTCCGAACAAAAGTAAAAGAATGGTAGACCCTGAAAAAAAAGTCTAGCTGTCTAGAATTACAAGAGATTAAAAAGGAATTAAATATCATTGCAAAAAGTATGGCATCCCACTCTCTTTCATGGAATGCTCGTTTTCAGCTGTGGGAACTTGAAAAAAAGAAACAAAATTTACTCTCCATTGAAGAAAGGACTTGGTGGTTAAAGAACCGAGCCACATGGTTAAAGGAAGGAGACAAAAACACTAAATTCTTCCACTGGTTTGCAAAAAAAATGAGGGCTTCAAATACTATATGGAAAATCAAGTGCGAAGATGGCAAAACAATGCATACACAGGAAGAGATCTCTAAAGAAGTGGTAAAACACTTTCAAAAGGCATATAAATAGGTAGACACCAGAGAGATAAATGACATTATGTGGGGCATCGAGCCTTTCCCAGTTATGTTCGTTGAAGAGGATAATGAAAGACTTTTTGCTGCTGTAACGGAGGAAGACTTACTTACTTTTATGAAATCCTTTAAAAAAGATAAATTCCCTGGCCCTAACGGTTGGACCATTGAAATTTTCATCCATTTCTTCGATATGATGAAAAATGATATATTAGGAATGGTGGAAGAAACCAGAAAAAGCAACAAGATTAATCACATTATTACTTATACCTATATAGCATTGATCCCAAAAAAGAGAGACTCTTTATCTTTTTCTAATTGTAGACCTATATCACTATGCAATACTATCTATAAAATCTTCTCAAAAGTTATTGCAGAAAGAATCTGTGGAAAACTCTCTCTTTATCTCTCAAAGGAATAACATGGTTTTCTAAATGGCAGGAATATATTAGATGATGTGGCTATAGCTCAAGAAGCCTTACACTCTATGCATACAAAAACGTTAGGAGCGGACATTCTTAAAATAGATCTCAGAAAAGCCTACGACTACCTAGATTAGAGCTATCTGAGATGTCTTCTCATAAAGATCGGGCTAAATGATCAGTGTACTAAATGGATTATGGCATGTGTGAAAGGAGTCAACTTTACCATTTTCATCAATGGATGCCCCTCTACTTTCTTCTCGGCTGCAAGAGGTCTTTGTCAGGGATGCTTCCTGTCCCCCCTTTGATTCATATTAGTTATGGATACACTTAGTCTTCATCTAAAAAGAGTTGTGGATTCGGGGAACATTTGCCCTCTTTACCTATCCAGGGGATACTATTTCTCACATAACCTCTTCATGGACGATATCCTACTTTTTGCTATTCTTTGTAGAAACTTTTGGCTTAATATGCACAAGATACTAATATCTTTCCAAAGAGCTACAAGTTTATGTATAAACAAAGGAAAATCTTCATTTCATTATGGGAAGGTCAATATGAATGATGGACTATATTTCTCATATTTACAGAATTCAGGCTATTTCTACCAATGAAGGTATGAAATATTTGGGTTTCCAACTAAAGCCCACAGCTTATTCCATATCAAACTCGTCATGGATTATCAATAAATTTTATAAAAGGATATTGGGATGGGAATTTAAATGTTTATCTTTGGCGGGTAGGACGATCCTCTCACAATATGTACTTGCACAATTATCTGTTTATTGGGCACATCTATATTATATCCCATCGGCTATCATAAAAAAATTAAAAAGTCTTATGGCCATCTTTATCTGGGGAGGATGCAAAGAGAAAAGGAAATACCATCTTACAAAACTAATTAACATATCCCTCACAAAGAAAATGGGGGGATGGGGCATCATGCATCTTCGCAGTTTCGGTATGGCCCTTCTATGTAAATCTCTGTGGAGAGCAGCATTTGGAGACAGCCTTTGGAGTATTTCTATGAAAATGAAATATTTTGGAAATAAAGACATCACTTATTGGTACAGGAATAGATCACTAGGCCCTTGCCAAGGGTCGGCCATCTGGAGAAGTTTCAGAAAGGTTTCACAAGTCCTCCTTAGGAAGCTGATATGGAAATTACAAACAGGTAACAACATTTTAATTGGCATTTATTCTATCTTGGGAGTACAGGCTGAATCCACCATCCCATAACTACTTCTCAGGTCCCTTCATCAAAAAGGTCTGTTTTATTGGGCACAAGTCATTCATGGATGGAAGGGAACTATTCCAATTTGGAAATTGGCCATAGAGCTGGGCCTGGATGAATCTTTAACTGAAATATGTAACAAGACTATATGGGATATGAAGCACGCAGGGTTTTATAAAATAGAGGAAAATGATCGCATCATCCTGCAGATAAAGGAAGGAAGGTCCAATGTATTAGTCAAGGATATATATCTCTCCATGAATGAAAATTTAATGGACACCTCCCGGAAAATATTTCCCAATAATTTATGGAAAACAGGTTCTCCACTAAAAATTATTCTGTTTTCATGATTAGTATTTCATAATAAAAATATCACATGGACTAATCTGCAGAAAAGGAACTGGCACGGGCCAACCATATGCTCAATCTGTCTTTCAGAATCAAAAGACAACATGCATATTTTTCTCAACTACCATAACACACAGATCCTATGGAATCGTTTGGCTTCACATTTTGGTTTTTCTGTAAAATGACACTCCTCTATAATGGATGCTCTTCAATGGTGGAGTTCCCAGAAAATCGACTGGAGGCCTATTCTGCTCATTATTTTCTGGTTTGTCTGGAAGTGGAGAAACAAAAGAATTTTTCAAAATGGCAAGGAGGAATTTGGGCATTTATATGACAAAATTATCCCCTTTT
This sequence comes from Pinus taeda, assembly GCA_000404065.3. NCBI lineage: Eukaryota > Viridiplantae > Streptophyta > Pinopsida > Pinales > Pinaceae > Pinus > Pinus taeda. The sequence goes on from APFE030319475.1 coordinate 118,689, forward strand.
CTTTATCAATCCTTCCTAATATTCCCCATCAAATACAGTCTCAACATTCTTCTTCAGCAACTCTATAGTTCTCCATCCCTCGGGCTCATTTTGATGGTGCATCAAAAGATGGCATTTGTGCTTGCAGTGTATACATTTACATTACAAAGTGTTGGAGAGGTAAATCCCCTCTACGGATAGAGGCGATCCCTACTAGCCCAAAAGGGGTCTAGCAACAGTCAAACAATGCTACTCTGCAGGTTCCTAGTTGTAATTAACAAGTGGGTAAAAGAAACCTACTTGGATTCCAACGCTATGTTTGACGAAGAGATGATCCTCTCGCTCCTTCACTCCAGTCGATCACAGTCCTCCACTATCCTCGCGGACGGACACCTGCACAAGCAAAGAGAGAACAAACACAAGCGTAAAATCTACTAAAAACAACTATGTATCAGTCAAGAAAGATACAATTCACATTAATCATTCATAGGACAAATTGAAATGGAACCATAACAGTAGTCATCTATCTTTATTAATCAGAAAATAGAGTAAGGTATAACCGAAGTCCTGACGCTGAGTCCTTCTCTAGAGGGTCCAGCCAGCATGTCTTCCAAGCATTCACCTTTGAAGTGGATCTCCCAAGTCAAAGAGGTCTCTCTCTCATATACAAGGCAACAAACTTATAACCTTCCTCAAGCTCTAAAGCAATCCTCACACAACACACCAAATGCCTACAAAGAGCAGCACTAATGCACTAATGGACTGGGGACTAACAACAAAGCTGAGGCCATGGCTCTCCACAGTCTCCTCATTTTCTGCACTTTTTTGGATATTGGCCCAATCCAAATCTATGGTGACTCCAAAATCATCGTAGATCACGTGATTGGAAAAAAATCTATAAAAAATGACAGCCTCTCTGGATGGATGAACAGAATTGCAGCACTATGGAAGCCCTCTCTCTTCCCTATCTCACACATAAAGCATTAGCAAAACAAGGAGGCGGATGAACTATCAAAAAAAGGTTTGCAATCTACATGCGGTATGTGGCATCTGAGCATCCTTGTAGATTCCATTACATACTATTTCCATCCCTTCACAATGTCGGGCATATAGTGTCGCCAAAAATCTGGTATGCTTCAAGATCTTGAGTCTTTTTCTCATGGCAAGATATTTTGTTTTTCTACTTATGTTATTGCCTAAATATCACTATGAATCTATGATCAATCTACAGAAAAAAGTATATCCTGGAAAAAACTTTAAGAAGTTTATTTTTGTAAGTTTCTATCTTCCTGGCAATGCACCTAATGGATAGAATATATATTCAATTTCTACATAATGTACAGTTTATCTTTTTTGTTATAATAAATTATATACAGCTTTTTCTCCTGAAAAAAATAGAAATAAAAATAGAAATTTGGAATTGAAATTGACACTGAATAGAATATAAATATAAATTAACAGTTACATGTATTCAATGCCTTAGAAATCGTCATGTACATTAAAATCAATGCCTTAGATTTTGAATAGGATTATACTAGTATGAAAAAATGGGATTTACAATGACCTATACAAGGAGAAATTTACATAACTGTATTTTTAAATTTTAATTTATGAAATGTAGATGAAGATAGAAATAAAATAAAAAACTGAAATGTAAATTTGAAATTGAAATTGACTCCTTTACCGAAATCAATTATGTAAAAAGGGAGTTAACAAGTAGTCAAAGAGCAGACATGCCGAAAACGATCATTGAAAACAAGGTCGTTATGGTCATCTCGCACTTCGGAACCATTGGACAAATATCGTAGTTCACATGTAGAGTTTTTCCACTTGTTAACCCAACCAATTAAATAAATTGTGTCTTCTATGTACTCAGTAATTGTCTATCTAAATGTTTCTATTTCAATTTCTAATGTGTTAATGGAGATAGAAATAAAATAAGAAATAGAAATAGAGATAGAAATTTGAAATTGAAATTGACATTGAATAGAATATTAATATAAATTAACACGTAGAGGTAGCCAATGTCTTAGAAATTGACATGTACGTTAAAATCAATGCCTCAAATATTGAATAAAACTGAAATAGTATGAGAAAATGGGGTTTTGTAGTAACCTATACAAGGAGACATTTACATAATTTTATTTTTCCATTTTAATTTATGAAGTGCAAATGCGGATAGAAATAGAATAACAAAAAAAATAGAAATTTAAATTTGAAATTGAAATGGACTATTTTGTTGAAACCAGTTAGGTAAAAAGGGAGTTAACAAGTAGTCAAAGAGCAGACATGTCGAAAATGATTATTGAAAACAAGGTCGTTATGGTCATCTTGCACCCCAGAATTGTTGGACAAATCTCGTAGTTCACATGTAGAGTTTTTCCACTTGTTAACTCAACCAATTAAATAACTTGTGATCATCGATGTACTCAGTAATTGTATGTCTAGATGTTTCTATTTCAATTTCTAAAGTGTTAATGGAGATAGAAATAAAATAAGAAATAGAAATAGAAACAAAATTTTGAAATTGAAATTCACATTGAGTAGAACATAAATTTAAATTAACACGTACCTGTAGGAAATGTCTTAGAAATTGACATGTATGTTAAAATCAACGCCTCAAATTTTGAATAGAACAAAATAGTATGAGAAAATGGGGTTTTGCAGTAACCTATACGAGGAGAAATTTACATCATTGTATTTTTCCATTTTAATTTATGAAGTGTAATTGGAGATAGAAATAAAATGAAAAAAAGGAATTTAAATTTGAAATTGAAATTGACTCTTTTACCGAAATCAATTATGTAAAAAGGGAGTTAACAAGTAGTCAAAGAGCAGACATGTCAAAAACATTCATTGAAAACTAGGTCGTTATGGTCATCTCGCACCTCAGAACCGTTGGACAAATCTTGTAGTTCACATGTAGAGATTTCCACTTGTTAACTCAACCAATTAGATAGCTTGTGATCATCTATGTACTCAGTAATTGTTTTCCTAGATGTTTCTATTTCACTTTCTAATGTGTTAATGGAGATAGAAATAAAATAAGAAATAGAAATACAAAATATAAATTTTAAATTGAAATTGGCATTAAATAGAATATAAATATAAATTAACACATACATGTGTATGTGGGTAGCGTCTTAGAAATTGACATGTACGTTAAAATCAATGCCTCAAATTTTGAATAGACCTGAAATAGTATGAGAAAATGGGGTTTTGTTGTACCCTATACGAGGATAAATTTACATAATTGTATTTTTCCATTTTAATCTATGAAGTTTGACTAAACATCGAAATAAAATAAAAAATAGAAATTTAAATTTGAAATTGAAATTGACTCTTTTACCGAAATCATTTATGTAAATAGAGTTAACAAGTAGTCAAAGAGCAGACATGTTGAAAACGATCATTGAAAACTATGTCGTTATGGTCATCTCACACCTCGGAACCGTTGGACAAATCTCGTAGTTCACATGTAGAATTTTTCCACTTGTTAACTCAACCAATTAAATAACTTGTGATCACCTATGTAGTCAGTAATTGTATGTCTAGATGTTTCTATTTCAATTTCTAATGTGTTAATGGAGATAGAAATAAAATAAGAAATAGAAATAGAAACAAAATTTTGAAATTGAAATTGACATTGAATACAATATAAATATAAATTAACGCGTACATGTGAGCAATGTCTTACAAATTGACATGTACCTTAAAATCAATGCCTCATATTTTGAATTGAACTAAAAGAGTATGAGAAAATGGGGTTTTGTAGTAACCTATACGAGGAGAAATTTACTTAATTTTATTTTTCCATTTTAATTTGTGAAGTGTAAATGGACATAGAATTAAAATAAAAAATATAAATTTAAATTTGAAATTGAAATTGACTCTCTTACCGAAATCAATTATGTAAAAAGGGAGTTAACAAGTAGTCAAAGAGTAGACATGTCGAAAGTGATCATTGAAAACTAGGTCATTATGGTCATCTCGCACCTCGGAACTGTTCGTTGGACAAATCTTGTAGTTCACATGTCCAGTTTTTCTACTGGTTAACTCAATCAATTAAATAACGTGTGATCATCTATGTACTCAATAATTGTATGTCTATATGTTTCTATTTCAATTTCTAATGTGTTAATGGAGAAAGAAATAAAATAAGAAATAAAAATAGAAACAAAAATTTGAAATTGAAATTGACATTGAACAGAATATAAATATAAATTAACATGTACGTGTAGGCAATGTCTTGGAAATTGACATGTACGTTAAAATCAATGCCTTAGATTTTGAATAGGACTAAAATAGTATGAGTAAATGGCATTTTGCAGTAACCTATATGAGGAAAAATTTACATAATTGTATTTTTCCATTTTAATTTATCAAGTTTAACTAGAGATTGAAATAAAATAAAAAATAGAAATTTAAATTTAAAATTGAAATTGACTCTTTTACCGAAATCAATTATGTCAAAAGGGAGTTAACAAGTAGTCAAAGAGCAGACATGTCGAAAACATTCATTGAAAACTAGGTCGTTATGGTCATCGCGCACCTCAGAACCGTTGGACAAATCTCCTAGTTGACATGTAGATTTTTTCAACTTGTTAACTCAACCAATTAAATAACTTGTGGTCATCTATGTACTCTACGTCTAGATGTTTCTATTTCAATTTCTAATGTGTTAATGGGGACAAAAATAAAATAAGAAATAATAATAGAAACAGAAATTTGAAATTGAAATTGACATTGTATACAATATAAATATAAATTAACACGTACATATGGGCAATTTCTTAGAAATTTACATGTACTTTAAAATCAATGCCTGAGATTTTGAATAGAGCTGAAATAGTATGAGAAAATGGGATTCTGCAGTAACTTATACGAGGAGAAATTTACATAAAAAAAAATTTCCATTTTAATTTATGAAGTGAAAATGTACAGTGCAAATGTAAATAGAAATAAAATAAAAAATAGAAACTTAAATTTGAAATTGAAATTGACTCTTTAACTGAAATCAATTAGGTAAAAAGAGAGTTTAACAAGTAGTCAAAGAGCAAACATGTAGAAAATGATTATTGAAAACTAGGTCGTTATTGTCACCTCGCACCTCAGAACTGTTGGACAAATCTCATAGTTCATATATAAAGTTTTTCCACTTATTAACTCAACCAATTAAATAACTTGTGATCATCTATGTACTCAGTGATTGTATGTCTAGATTTTTCTATTTATTCTAATGTGTTAATGGAGATAAAAATAAAATAAGCAATAGAAATAGAAACAAAAATTTGAAATTGAAATTGACATTGAATAAAATATAAATATAAATTAACACGTACATGTAGGAAATCTCTTAGAAATTGACATGTATGTTAAAATCAATTCCTTCGATTTAGAATAGAACTGAAATAGTATGAGAAAATGGGGTTTTGTGGTAGCCTATACGAGAAGAAATTTACATAACTATATTTTTTCATTTTAATTTATGAAGCGTAAATGGAGATAAAAATAAAATAAAATATAGAAATTTAAATTTGAAATTGAAACTGACACTTTTACCGAAATCAATTATGTAAAATGGGAGTTAACAAGTAGTCAAAGAGCAAACATGTCGAAAACTGTCATTGAAAATTAAGTCATTATTGTCATCTCGCACCTCAGAACAACTGGACAAATCTCATAGTTCACGTGTAGAGTTTTTCCACTTCTTTAACCCAATCAATCAAATAAATTGTGATCATCTATGTACTCATTAATTGTATTTCCAGATGTTTCTATTTGAATTTCAACTATGTTAATGGAGATAGAACTAAAATAACAATTAGAAATAAAAACAAAAATTTGACATTGAATAGAATATAAATATAAATTAACACATACATGTAGGCAATGGCTTAGAAATTGACAAGTACGTTAAAATCAATGACTTAGATTTCAAATAGAACTAAAATAGTATGAGAAAATGGGGTTTTCTAATAACCTATACCAGGAGAAATTTACATAATTATATTTTTAAATTTTATTTTATGAAGTGCAAATGGAGATATAAATAAAATAAAAAATAGAAATTTAAATTTGAAATTGAAATTGACTCTTTTACTGAAATCAATTCTGTAAAAAGGGAGTTAACAAGTAGTCAAAGAGAAAACATCTCGAAAGCGATCGTTGAAAACTAGGTGGTTATGGTCATCTCCAACCTAGGAACCGTTGGAGAAATCTCGTAGTTCACATGGTTTCTCCACTTGTTAGCTCAACCAATTAAATAATTTGTGATCATCTATGTATTCAGTGATTGTATGTCTAGATGTTTCTATCTCAATTTCTAATGTGTTAATAGAGATAGAAATAAAACAAGAAGTAGAAATAGACACAAAATTTGAAATTGAAATTGACATTGGATAGAATATAAATATAAATTAACACGTACATGTAGGAAATGTCTTAGAAATTGTCATGTACGTTAAAATCAATTCCTCAGATTTTGAATAGAATAGAAATAGTATGAGAAAATAGGGTTTTGCAATAACCTATACGAGGAGAAATTTACATAATTGTATTTTTCCATTTTTATTTATGAAGTGTAACTAGAGATAGAAATAAAATAAAAAACAAAAAATCTAAATTTGAAATTGAAATTGACTCTTTTACCGAAATCAATTATTTAAAAAGGGAGTTAACAAGTAGTCAAAGAGCAGACATGTCAAAAAAGTTCATTGAAAACTAGGTTGTTATGGTTATCTCGCACCTCAGAACCTTTGGACAAATCTCATAGTTCACATGTAGAGTTTTTCCACTTGTTAACTCAACCAATTAGATAACTTGTGAACATCTATGTATTCAGTAATTGTCTGCCTAGATGTTTCTATTTCACTTTCTAATGTGTTAATGTAGATAGAAATAAAATAAGAAAGAGAAAGAGAAAGAGACAGTTGAAATTGAAATTAACATTGAATAGAATATAAATATAAATTAACATGTACATATGCGATAGAAATTGACATGTACGTTAAAATCAATGCCTCAAATTTTGAATAAAACTGAAATAGTATGAGAAAATGGGGTTTTGGAATAACTTATAGGAGGAGAAAGTTACATAATTGTATTTTTCCATTTTCATTAATGAGGTGTAACTCGAGATAGTAATAAAAAAATACAAATTTAAATTTGAAATTGACTCTTTTACCGAAATCAATTATGTAAAAAGGAAGTTAACAAGTATTCAAAGAGCAGAAATATCGAAAACAATCATTGAAAACTAGGTCATTATGGTCATCTCACACCTTTGAACCGTTGGACAAATCTCGTAGTTCACATGTAGAGTTTTTCCACTTGTTAACTCAACCAACTAGATAATTTGTGACCATCTATGTACTCAATAATTGTCTGCCTAGATGTTTCTATTTCACTTTCTAATGTGTTAACAGAGATAGAAATAAAATAAGAAATAGAAATAGAAACAGAAATCTGAAATTGAAATTGACACTGAATAGAATATGAAGATAAATTAACACATACATGTAGGCAACCTCTTAGAAATTGACATGTACGTTAAAATCAATGTCTCAGATTTTGAATAGAACTGAAATAGTATGAGAAAATGGGGTTTTGCAGTTACTTATACGAGGAGAAATTTACATAATTATATTTTTCAATTTTAATTTATGAATTGTAAACGGAGATACAAATAAAATAAAAAAAGAAATTTAATTTGAAATTGAAATTGACTCTTTTACAGAAATCAATTATGTAGAAAGGGAGTTAACAAGTAGTCAAAGAGCAGACATGTCGAAAACGATCATTGAAAACTAGGTGGTTATGGTCATCTAGATAAAATATGCACTGAGTTGAAAAGAAAGAGATGTAGCTCTCAGGTGTGGCTTGCACCTGGAGACTACACTCACAAAACTTGAGAGATTTCTCTCGTTCACTCTATTACATTAATCAATCAAAAGATTACATCATTAAATACAATACTAGGAAATAGGAAGTTGCACCCAAACCCCAAAACTATAGGAACTAATCCTAAACTAGGGAGAAAGTTACAACAATGTAACCATTTTCTCCATTAATATCAAAATAATATTAATTATTCTCAACTCCCCCCCTTAATGGAGAAAGGGTTCTCGTGAACTCCTAGCATCTTTCTAAACAATTCAAATTTCACTCGTGCGAGAGGCTTTGTAAAGATATCAGCCACATTGTCACAAGTTTTACAATATACAACAACAATTTCATTTGACTGTATTTTTTCTCTAACAAAATGGAACTGAGTGTCTATATGCTTGGTGTTTTTGTGAAACATTGGATTGTATGCTAATTTGATGGTGCTCTGGTTGTCGCTTTTGATAGAAGTGGGTTGCTTCTGTTCTTTTCCTGCGTCTTTGAGAAGTCTCCTCAACCAGATCGCTTCACATGTTGCTGCACACAATGCTTGATACTCAGCTTCACATGATGACAAAGCTATAGTACTATGTTTCTTGCTGCTCCATGCTATGACCCCGGAACCTATGTTGAATGCATAACCTGTGATAGACCTTCGATCATCCAGGTTACCTGCCCAGTCTGAGTCTGAAAACCCTGCTAGAGTAACATCAGATATATCAGTGTATAAAATACCAAAATGAACAGTACCACAAAGATACCTCAACACGCTTTTTGCTGCATTCCAGTGACTTTCAAGCGGTTTCGACATAAATTGGCTCAACACACTAACTGAGTATGCCAAGTCAGGTCTGGTTGTTGTAAGATATATCAGGCTGCCAACCAGCTGTCTGTACATTGTGGCATCAACCTCCTTAGTGCCATCATCACTACTCAATTTCATATTCTGCTGCAAAGGTGTTGTTGCTGATCTACACCGATCCATCCCAAATTTTTCCAACACATTTCTAGCATACTTCCCTTGGGTAAGGAAAGTTTGCCCAGTATCTCTGAATACTTCTAATCCCAGACAATAATGAAGGCTTCCGAGATCCTTCATTTCAAAAACTTGTGCCATAAGCCATTTGATTCCTTTGATTAAATCAAATGCATTTCATGTTATAATCATGTCGTCCACATACAAAGAAATCAAAATAATCTACCCCTGATTATTGTACTTGGTATACAAATTTGGGTCATTTAAACTTCTATGGAAACCATACTCTATAAAGAAAGAATCAAATTTTTCATACCAAGTCCTGGGTGCTTGCTTTAAACCATATAAAGCCTTTTTCAATCTGCAAACAAGATGTTCCTGCCCCTGCTTTACATATCCTTCTGGCTGTACTAAGTAAATTTTTTCTTTTAAATCACCATTTAAAAATGCAGATTTAACATCAAGCTGGTGTAATTCCCAATTATATTTAGTAGCTAAAGAAATAAGCATTCTGATTCTGATAGGTGCAAAAGTATCATCAAAATCTATACCTTCTTTCTGTGAATATCCTTTTGCAACCAACCTAGCTTTTAACTTATCTATACATCTGTCTGCATTCATTTTTGGTTTAAACAGCCACTTGCATCCTATGGGTGTTTTATTCTTAGGCAGCTCAACTAAATCCCAAGTATCATTTCTAAAAATTGATTCCATTTCTTCATCCATTGCAGCTCTCCATTCCTTAAATTGACTAGCTTCTTTGTAATTAGAGGGTTCTACAATGTTCAAAACTTTTGACATCAAAGCATAGTTTCTCAACTTCAATGGTAATTGAGTCTTCCTACCTGACCTCCTTGGTAGGGGACTTACCTCAACTTTGTTTTCCTCTGCGATAACTGGGCCTGCTTTTTCACCTTCTTGTTGTTCTTCTTCATTCTCTTCTTTCTGCTCCTGTTCTAGCTCCCTCTCATCCTCACTGCTTTCCTCCAACAGCAATGGAATGTGCCAATCATCTCCAACATCAACTTTCCTTTCTTGTACCTGTTCATGAAAGACTGCATCTCTACTTGTAAATGTCTTACGAGATTCAGGATTGAACAGTTTGTATGCTTTAAACTCTG
>APFE030319475.1:138285-156889 GCA_000404065.3 Pinus taeda
ATCACAGGCTCAAACACATTAAAAGTAGACTCAAAGAGTGGAACAAGAATGAATTTGGAAACATCTTCAAAGCTAAAAGAGAAGTGGAATGGAAACGAAGGGAAATAAACCAAATTCTCATCATAGAAGGACACTCGGAGGAAAGGAAAAATCTTGCAGGCTCACTTCAGCATGAATGGGAGAATAGATGTCTACAAGAGTAAATATTCTGGAGACAGAAATCCAGAGTCCAATGGATTAAGGAAGGGGAGAGAAACACCAAATTTTTCACAAATCCACCATAGCGGACAGAAACAACAATAGAATTATGAAACTCATGGATCAACATGGAACAAGGAAAAATACTCATGAGGAGATGGAAGAGGTTTTGGTCCAGCATTTTCAGGAAATTGCTAAGGAAACCATAGTAGATAGATCATAGTTTACGAGAAGATTTACTCAGATATATTCCTAAACTGATCTCCAGGGAAGACAATCACAATCTCAATAGACCAGTAATAGGGAAGGAACTTGAGGAAGTCATCACAGAGATGCATAATGGGAAAGCTCTAGGCCTAGATGGCTTCAATGTGGACTTTTTCAAAACACTCTAGAGGATTGTAAGGCATGATATACTGGAGGTAGTGGAAGACTCGCGAAGATCGAAAACTGTCCTGAAGGCACTCAATTGATCTTTCATAGCCCTAATCCCCAAACGAGAAAGGGCCAACACTCCAGTCAGATTCATACCTATAGCATTATGCAATGTGGTGTACAAAAGTATATCCAAAGTAATTGCCAACCGACTCAAACCCCTCCTCCCAACCCTGGTGTCAAGGGAGCAAATAGTTTATGTGGAAGGGAGACAAATTCTCGATAACATAGTTCAAGCCCATGAAGTGATTCATTCAATCAACACCAATAAGCTGGTAGGGATGATAATTCAGCTGGACACAACGAAATCTTATGATAAACTTAGCTGGACTTACATAAGAGAGGTGTTAAAAGCCTATGGATTTGACTACAATTGGATTAGGTGGCTCGTGGCTCTTGTAACCATTGCCAGCTATTCAATTCTTCTCAATGGCTCTCCTTCCAGAACCTTCAAGCCTACAAGGGGTCTCAAGCAAGGTGATCCTCTTTCCCGTTTCCTTTTTATTCTAATGATGGAAGGGTTAGGTAGAGAAATCAAAGTTGCCAAGGAGGAAGGAAGCATTCAAGGACTAAGACCCATTCAAGATGGAAACATGGTAACACATCAACAATTTGTGGATGATACTATGCTTCAAGGCATACCTACAGTCAAAGACGCCAAAGCATTCAAGCAAATTTTGCATGAGTTTGCAATGGCTAGGGGCACTGAGGTAAGTCTTACAAAATCAAAAACTTCTTTTTCAATACTGATATTTCGATTCAGAGAAATCTATGTAGAATTTTAGGCTTTCAAAGAGATTCATTTCCCTCGAAGTATCTGGGAGTTCCACTCTCCAACAAACCATTGCACAAACACATCTGGGAGCCTCTTTTGAATAAATTGAAAGACAAAATCAGCAAGTGGACAAACAGAGCCCTAAATTTAGTAGGGAGCTTGATTCTCACTAAGGCAATCCTCCAAACCATCCCTATTTTTATGCTATCTGTCGTTCCGACACCAACTGGAGTCATTAATCAAATTAGAAACATTCAAAGAGATTTTCTCTGGGGAAAAGGTGAAGAGAAGAAGAACTAGGCTCTAGTGGCTTGGGATAGGATATGAAAACATAAATCCCATGGTGGTTTTTGTTTACATGACTCAGAAATTCTAAATAGTTGCTAAAGTTTGGTGGAGATGGCTGAAGGAAATACAAGCCCCCTGGGCGATACTATGGAAACAAAAGTATGGAATGAATTGGCAGGAAATGAACCTTATAAGAATGATAGGACAAGTGAAAGGTTCACAAGTATGGAATAGGGCCTGGGAGAGCAAAGCCTTAGTTCAAAAACATAGTTTCTGGGAGATCAAAAGTGGAAAATGGGCCAGATTCTGTGAGGACAATTCGCAGCAGGAAGGTAATCTCAGCAATGAGGAATTAGCAAGTATCCAAGCAGATACCATAAACAAAGGATTAATTAGGGTGAGTGACTATTGGGATCAGTCAAGGAATAATGGAAAATGGAGCATATGGAAACTTCTAGTTTACAATGAGATGAACACACTGAAAACTCAAGCTAAAGCCCTTGAAGATATTATGGACAAAAGGAAGATTCTAACCTCAACTTCAGATGATCAATTAAGATGGGGAAGTAATAAGGTAAGTATCTTCAACCTTAAAGAAGCCAAAAGAATAGCTACATGGCTTAACTTCCCAAGCACTAACAAGAACTGGAAGAAACCTTTGGACTAACCCTCATTGGATGAAGATCAAACTATTCAAGTGGCTGGTTCAACAAGGCAAGATTCTCACTTTGGAAAATCTAAGAAATAGAGGCTTCGTTGGCCCCTCTAGATGTCACTTGTGTGGACAACAGGAAGAAACCTCAAATCATCTCCTCAATCTATGCTCCTTCATTGCCACATTATGGAACTGCGTTAGATATGCCTTTGAGCAGAAAGACAGGCAGGAAAATGGCATCATTCCTACGCTAAAGAATTGGAGACAAGATTTCTCGGACAATGAGACAATAAACGTAGCCTGGGCTTTGACGCTAGGGTTCATAATCTGTAATGTATGGAAGGAGCGCAACAACCGGATTGTCAAAGACAAGGCAAGCCCAGTGAGCAACATCATCAAGCTAATTCTTAAGCAACTCAAGGAAACGGTCAGCACCGTTGGGAGTTTCTCTACTAATAAAGCCATAGGTCACAGAGAGGCAAGCATCCTAGAAAAGTTGGAGCTTTAGGCACATCTCCCTCAAAGACCTTTGTAGATCAACAAGCATACCTCAGAAGGAGAGGCTTTCTGGCACCCCCTTCTTGAGGTTTCTTAAAATTTAACATAGATGGAGCCTCTAAAGGAAATCCTTGAGATGCTAGGTATGGAGGATTCATGAGAGACGAGAAGGGAAACATACATGTAATTTTCTACAGCTATCTTGGAAAAGCTACCAACAATATGGCTGAACTCATGGCAATGGAACTATGCTTGGAAATACTGATCAAGTACAACATGCATAATGTTATTATTAAGGCTGACTCGGAATTAGTCACTAATTCAGTCAAGCGGATAAGTGCAGCATCTGCACTAGAGAAAATTTCAGGTCACTGGTCACTGCTGCAACTCTATCACAAAATTCAAGCACACCTAATAATTCTAAGAACTCTCAGATTTGTGCATGTTCACAGGGAAGCCAAGAAAGTAGTGGACTGGCTGGTCAATGGGGGGTTAGAAGCAAATGAACCAACATGTGTTACAGGTGGGACAAGGTAACAGACAATACGTTGTGATATGAATGCTCATCTCGGGCTCTCATGGACAGAAATCAATATTAGAACAGACCAAGAGATAATATTTTACCTTTTTCAGTGAGGAATAAGAACACAGTAGAAAGTTTTAAAAAGGAGGAGCACTTTAGGACCTCTCAGAAGGTTAGAAAAGTATACATTAGCTCGAGAGCTACAGGGAGGAAAATCTTAGAGGAGATGTGTCACCAAGAAAATCAAGAAGATCGACATAGGGATTCCAAGTAGGAGGCGACCCTTCTAGGCGTGTCTTCCTCGAGCAGTGTAGAGCGGGAAAGAGGAAAATAAAACCAGAGTCCAGAAATACTTGGGAAAAACCACCCTCATTGGGTGCCTTATAACCCAAAAGCGGTTTTCCTGAAATTCAAGCAATGCCACTCAGCGACCAACGCGTGGCGGGGAAAGGAAAGAGCTTACCGCTCTCATTGCGTAGTATTCCTCAGGCTTCTATGCTACGCAACTTTGATTTCGGCTGTCGAACCAGAAGGGGGAAGATATACAACCACAGTTTGTCATGTAGGTTTGTGGGTCAGGATGGTCAAAACCGCTTACGGTTTACCACTCTTATCGAGAGCCCTTGAACCCCAAAGCGGTTTTTTGGAAACACTGGCGATGCCACTCAACGAGCAACATGTGGCAGGGGAGGGTGAGGGAATACCGCCCTCATCGCACGGTATTCCTCAAGATTTTTAGGCTATGTGATTTGGATAGTAGCCATCGGATTAGAAGGGGAAGATCGACGGCTATAGTTGGTCGAGCAGTTTAGTGGTTTTCTGCGGGCTTTTGCTCTATGTGTTACAAAGTTAGACCGTCAAATTATAAGGAGACAGATCAACAGCTATGGACAAGCATTCAGACTCGGGGGTCCACACATTTGCTTGTGGGTCCATGGCAGTTTAGGCTTTGGTTTTTGTTTGCGCCTCTGAGCGCTTGTTGTAAACTTTGTACATTATTTGCTTTCCTAAGTCAATAGAAGGTTTATCTCTTGCTTCAGCAAAAAAAAGAGTAATTGTATCCCTAGATGTTTCTATTTAACTTTCTAATGTGCTAATGGAGATAAAAACAAAATAAGAAATAGAAATAGAAACAGAAATTCGAAATTTAAATTGACATTGAATAGAATATAAATATAAATTAACACGTACATGTGGGCAACGTCTTAGAAATTGACATGTACGTTAAAATCAATGCCTCAAATTTTGAATAGAAGTAAAATAGTATGAGAAAATGGGGTTTCGTAGTGACCTATATAAGGAGAAACTTACATAATTGTATTTTTCCATTTTAATTTATGAGGTGTAACTGGAGATACTAATAAAATAAAAAATACAAATAAAAAATTGAAATTGAAATTGACTCTTTTACCGAAATCAATTATGTAAAAAGGGAGTTAACAAGTAGTCAAAGAGTAGATATGTCGAAAACGATCATTGAAAACTAGGTCATTATGGTCATCTTGCACCTCAAAACAGTTGGACAAATCTCATAGTTCACATGTAGATTTTTTCCACTTGTTAACTCAACCAATTAGATAATGTGTGATCATTTATGTACTCAGTAATTGTTTGCCTAGATGTTTCTATTTCACTTTCTAATGTGTTAATGGAGATAGAAATAAAATAAGAAACAGATATTTGAAATTGAAATTGACATTGAATAGAATATGAATATAAATTAACATGTACATGTAGGTAGCGTCTTAGAAATTGACATGTACGTTAAAATCAATGTCTCATATTTTGAATAGAACTGGAATATTATGAGAAAATGGGATTTTGCAGTAACCTATAAGAGGAGAAATTTACATAATTGTATTTTTCCATTTTAATTTATGAAGCGTAAATGAAGATACAAATAAAATAAAAAATAGAAATTTAAATTTGAAATTGAAATTGTCTCTTTTACCAAAATCAATTCTGTAAAAAGGGAGTTAACAAGTAGTCAAAGAGCAGACATGTCGAAAACGATCATTGAAAACTAGGTGGTTATGGTCATCTCGCACCTTGGAACCGTTGGACAAATATCGTAGTTCACATGTAGAGTTTTTCCACTGGTTAACTAAACCAATTAGATAACTTGTGATCATCTATGTACTAAGTAATTATATGTCTAGATGTTTCTATTTCAATTTCTAATGTGTTAATGGAGAAAGAAATAAAGTAAGATATAGAAATAGAAACAGAAAATTGAAATTGAAATTGTCATTGAATAGAATATAAATATAAATTAACACGTACATGTAGGCAATGTCTTAGAAATTGACAAGTACGTTAAAATCAATGCCTTAGATTTTGAATACAAATGAAATAGTATGAGAAAATGGGGTTCTGCGGTAACCTATATGATGAGAAATTTACATAATTGTATTTTTCCATTTCAATTTATGAAGTGTAAATGGAGATAGAAACAAGATAAAAAGTAGAAATTTAAATTTGAAATTGAAATTGACTCTTTTACCGAAATCAATTATGTAAAAAGGGAGTTAACAAGTAGTCAAAGAGCAGACATGTCGAAAATGATCATTAAAAACTAGGTCGTTATGGTCACCTCGCACCTCAGAACCATTGGAAAGATCTCGTAGTTCACATGTAGAGGTTTTTCCACTCGTTAACTCAACCAATTAAATAACTTGTGGTCATCTATCTACTCAGTAACTGTATGTCTAGATGTTTCTATTTCAATTTCAAATGTGTTAATGGAAACATAAACAAAATAAGAAATAGAAATAGAAACATAAATTTGAAATTGAAATTGACATTGAATACAATATAAATATAAATTAACGCGTACATGTGGGCAATGTCTTAGAAATTGACATGTACTTTAAAATCAATGCCTCGGATTTTGAATAGAACTGAAATAGTATGAGAAAATGGGGTTTTGTAGTAACCTATACCTATATGAGGGGAAATTTACATACTTTTATTTTTCCATTGTAATTTATGAAGTGTAAATAGAGATAGAAATAAAATAAAAAAATAGAAATTTAAATTTGAATTGAAATTGACTCTTTTATCGAAACCAATTATGTAAGAGCAGACATGTCGAAAACTTTCATTGAAAGCTAGGTCGTTATGGTCATCACGTACTTCAGAACCGTTGGACAAATCTCGTATTTCACATGTAGAGTTTTTCCTCTTGTTAACTCAACCAATTAGATAACTTGTGATCATCTATGTACTCAGTAATTGTCTGCCTAGATGTTTCTATTTCACTTTCTAATTTGTTAATGGAGACAAAATATAATAAGAAATAAAAATAGAAATAGAAAATTTAAATTTAAATTGACATTGAATACAATATCAATATAAATTAACATGTACATGTGGGCAATGTCTTAGAAATTGACATGTACTTTAAAATCAATGCCTCAGATTTTGAATAGAATTGAAATAGTATGATAAAATGGGGTTTTGAAGTAACCTATATGAGGAGAAATTTACATTATTTTATTTTTCCATTTTAATTTATGAAGTGTAAATAGAGAGAAATAAAATAAATAATAGAAATTCAAATTTGAAATTGAAATTGACTCTTTACCAAAATCAATTATGTAGAAAGGGAGGTAACAAGTAGTCAAAGAGAAGGCATGCCGAAAACGTAAATTGAGAACTAGGTTGTTATGGTCATCTCGCACCTCGAAACTGTTGGACAAATCTCGTAGTTCACATGTAGAGTTTTGCACTTGTTAACTCAAACAATTAGATAACTTGTGATCATCTATGTAGTCAATAATTGTGTGCCTAGAAGTTTCTATTTCACTTTCTAATGTGTTAATGGAGATAGAAATAAAATAAGAAATAGAAATAGACATAGAAATTTGAAATTGAAATTGACATTGAATAGAATATTAATATAAGTTAACACGTACATGTGGGCAGCGTCTTAGAAATTGACATGTACGTTAAAATCAATGCATTAGGTTTTGAATAGAACTGAAATACTATGAGAAAATGGGGTTTTGCAATAACCTATATGAGGAGAAATTTACATAATTGTATTTTTCCATTTTAATTTATGAAATGAAAATGGAGATAGAAATAATAATAAAAAAAAAAAAATGAAATTGAAATTGAAACTGACTCTTTATCGAAATCAGTTATGTAGAAAGGGAGTTAACAAGTAGTCATAGAGTAAACATGTCGAAAACGATCATTGAAAACTAGGTCGTCTCGTAGTTCACATGTAGAGTTTTTCCACTTGTTAACTCATCCAATTAAATAACTTGTGGTCATCTATGTACTCAGTAATTATATGTCTAGATGTTTCTATTTCAATATCTAATGTGTTAATGGAGACAAAAATAAAATAAGAAATAGAAATAGAAACATAAATTTGAAATTCAAATTGACATTTAATACAGTATAAATATAAATTATCATGTACATGTACGCAACGTCTTAGAAATTGACATGTAAGTTAAAATCAATGCCTTAGATTTTGAGTGCAACTGAAATAATATGAGAAAATGGGGTTTTGCGGTAACCTATACGAGGAGAAATTTACATAATCGTATTTTTCCGTTTTAGTTTATGAAGTGTAAATGGAAATAGAAATAATATAAAAAAACATAAATTTAAATTTAAAATTCAAATTGACTCTTTTACCAAAATCAATTATGTAAAAAGGGAGTTAACAAGTAGTCAAAAGGCAGGCATGTCGAAAACGAGCATTGAAAACTAGGCTTTTATATTCATCTCGCACCTCGGAACCTCGGAAAAATCTTGTAGTTGACATGTAGAGTTCTTCCACTTTTTAAATCAACCAATTAGATAACTTGTGATCATCTATGTTCTCAGTAATTGTCTCTTTAGATGTTTCTATTTCAATTTCTAATGTGTTAATGGAGATAGAGATAAAATAAGAAATAGAAATAGAAACAAAAATGTGAAATTGAATTTGACATTGAATAGAATATAAATGTAAATTAACACGTACACGTAGGAAGCGTCTTAGAAATTGACATGTACGTTAAAATCAACGCCTCAGATTTTGAATAGAACTGAAATAATATGAGAAAATGGGGTTTTGCAGTAACCTATATGAGGAGAAATTTACATAATAGTATTTTTCCATTTTAATTTTTGAAGTGTAAATGGAGATAGAAATAAAATAAAAAATAAAAATAAAAAATTGAAATTGAAATTGACTCTGTCACCAAAATCAATTATGTAAAAAGGGAGTTAACAAGTAGTCAAAGAGCAAACATGTCGAAAACAATAATTCAAAACTAGGTCGTTATGGTCATCTCGCACCTCGGAACCATTGGACAAATCTCGTAGTTCACATGTAGATTTTTTCCACTTGTTAACTCAACCAATTAAATAACTCCTGATCATCTATGTACTCAGTAATTTTATGTCTAGATCTTTCTATTTCAATTTCTAATGTGTTAATGGAGATAGAAATAAAATAAGAAATAGAAATAGAAACAAAAAATTGAATTGAAATTGTTATTGAATAGAATATAAATATGATGATGATGATGGTTGTGATGGTTAATGTCCACTGAGACCAAATTTCTCTATCGGACCCATAATTTTCTTAGTTTTTAATTGTCTGGCTCCTCATCTTTCTTGGTGAGATTGGTGATGTAGCTTTCTTTGTTTTCTCTACGGTCTTCCAACTTCCTCTATCTTGCATCTCCTTAATCTCTTCTAGTTCTTGGGATATTGGTGTCCTTTTGAAGATAGTCAGAGAAGAAGTTTGTCCTAGGAGATCTACTTTGCTATTAAATGAAGATTTATTTTGTGTGGTATTCGAATCCTCATAATTTCTGATGCTTGAGGGGTTTCCGAGTTGGGCGGGGCTTTCCCACTGCTTGTTTTGAGAGTTGTTTCCTTCTTGCCCGATTTCTTGTGATTTAGAGTTTTCTCGAGACTAATCTTCTTTCATGACAATGTAGTGTTCTCTTTGTGCTCCTTCCCACCATGTAGATCTCTGGTGATTTTTTCTAGCATTTTTCTAGGATCTTTTCTAGAATTTTTCTAGCATTGTGCTCCTTCTCATAATAGAGTTTCTGGTTCCACACATAGTCTTTACTTGTTAGGTTTATTTCAACTAGGAATACGACATTGAAGTCCATTTCCACACAGATCTAGGCAATGTCTTAGAAATTGACATGTGTGTTAAAATCAATGTCTTTGATTTTGAATAAAACTAAAATAGTATGTGAAAATGGGGTTTTGCAGTAACCTATACAAGGATAAATTTACATAATTATATTTTTCCATTTTAATTTATGAAGTGTAAATGGAGATAGAAATAAAATAAAAAAATAGAAATTTAAATTGACTCTTTTACCGAAATAAATTATGTAAAAAGGGAATTAACAAGTAGTCAAAGAGAAGACATGTCGAAACAAACATTGAAAACTAGGTCGTTATGGTCATCTCGCACCTCGGAACCAATGGACAAATCTTGTAGTTCACATGTAGAGTTTTTCCACTTGTTAACTCAACCACTTAAATAACTTTTGATCATCTATGCACTCAGTAATTGTATGTCTAGATGTTTCTATTTCAATTTCTAATGTGTTAATGGAGATAGAAATAAAATAAAAAAAATAGAAATAGAAATAGAAATTTGAAATTGAAATTGACATTGAATAGAATATAAATATAAATTAACACGTACATGTAGGCAGTGTTTTAGAAATTGACATGTATGTTGAAATCAATGCCTTAGATTTTAAATAGAACTAAAGTAGTATGAGAAAATGAGGTTTTGCAGTAACCCATACGAGGAGAAATTTACATAATTATATTTTTCCATTTTAATTTATGAAGTGTAAATGGAGATAGAAATAAAATAAAAAATAGAAATTTAAATTTGAAATTGAAATTGACTCTTTCCCTTAAATCAATGATGTAAAAGGGAGTTAACAAGTAGTCAAAGAGCAGACATGTCGAAAATGATCATTGAAAACTAGGTCACTATGGTCATCTCTCACCTTGGAACAATTGGACAAATCTCCTAGGTCACATGTATAATTTTTCCACTTGTTAACTCAACCAACTAAATAACTTGTGGTCATCTATGTACTGACTAATTGTATGTCTAGATGTTTCTATTTCAATTGCTAATGTGTTAATGGACAGTAATAAAATAAGATATAGAAATAGAAACACAAATTGGAAATTGAAATTGACATTGAATACAATATAAATATAAATTAACATGTACATGTGGGCAATGTCTTAGAAATTGACATGTACTTTAAAACTAATGCTTCAAATTTTGAATAGAACTGAAAGAGTATGAGAAAATGGGGTTTTGTAGTAACCTATACAAGGAGAAATTTACATAATTTTATTTTTCCATTTTAATTTGTGAAGTGTAAAAGGAAACATAAATAAAATAAAAAATAGAAATTTAAATTTGAAATTGAAATTGACACTTTTACTGAAATCAATTATGTAAAAATGGAGTTAACAAGAAGTCAAAGAGCAAACATGTCAAAAACGATCATTGAAAACTAAGTCATTATGGTCATCTCTCACCTCGGAACAGTTGGACAAATCTTGTAGTTCACGTGTAGAGTTTTTCCACTTGTTAACTCAACCTATTAAATAACTTGTGATCATCTATGTACTCAGTAATTATATGTCTAAATGTTTCTATTTAAATTTCTACTGTGTTAATGGAGACAGAAATAAAATGAGAAATAGAAATAAAAACAAAAATTTGATATTGAATAGAATATAAATATAAATTAACACGTACATGTATGCAATGCCTTAGAAATTGACACGTACCTTAAAATCAATGCCTTAGATTTCGAATAGAACTGAAATAGTATGAGAAAATGGGGCTTTGCAATAACCTATATGAGGAGAAATTTGCATAATTGTATCTTTCCATTTTAATGTATGAAGTGTAAATGGAGATAGAAATAAAATAAAAAATAGAAATTTAAATTTGAAATTGAAATTGACTCTTTTATCGAAATCAATTCTATAAAAATCGAGTTAACAAGTAGTCAAAGGGCAGACATGTCGAAAACGATCATTGAAAACTAGGTCGTTATGGTCATCTCGCACCTCGAAACCGTTCCACAAGTCTTGTAGTTCACATGTAGAGTTTTTCCACTTGTTAAATCAACCAATTAAATCATTTGTGATCATCTATGTACTCAGTAATTGTATGTCTAGATATTTCTATTTCAATTTCTAATGTGTTAATAGAGATAGAAATAAAATAAGAAATAGAAATAGAACCAAAAATTTGAAATTGAAATTGACATTGTAGAATATAAATACAAATTAACATGTACATGTAGGCAATGTCTTAGAAATTAACATGTACGTTAAAATCAATGCCTTAGATTTTGAATAAAACTCAGTAGTATGAGAAAATGGGGTTTTGCAGTAAACTATACGAGGAGAAATTTACATAATTGTATTTTTCCATTTTAATTTATGAAGAGTAAATGGAGATAGAAATAAAATAAAAAAATAGAAATTTAAATTTGATATTGAAATTGACTCTTTTACCGAAATCAATTATGTAAAAAGGCAGTTAACATGTAGTCAAAGAGGAGACATGTCGAAAACGATCATTGGAAACTAGGTCGTTATGGTCATCTCGTACCTCGGAACCATTGGACAAATCTTGTAATTCACATGTAGAGTTTTTCCACTTGTTAACTCAACCAATTAAATAACTTGTGATCATCTATGTACTCAGTAATTGTATGTCTATATGTTTCTATTTCAATTTCTAATGTGTTAATGCAGATAGAAAAAATAAGAAATAGAAACACAAATTTGAAATTGAAATTGACATTGAATAGAATATAAATATAAATTAACACGTACATGTGTGCACTGTCTTAGAAATTGACGTGTACGTTAAAATCAATGCCTCAAATTTTGAATAGAAATGAAATAGTATAAGAAAATGGTGCTTTTCAATAACCTATAAGAGGAGAAATTTACATAATTGTATTTTTCCATTTTAATTTATGAAGTGTAAATAGAGATAGAAATAAAATAAAAAATAGAAATTTAAATTTTAAATTTAAATTAACTCTTTTACCCAATTACGTAAGAAGGGAGTTAATAAGTAGTAGAAGACCAGACATGTCAAAAACGATCATTGAAAACTAGGTCATTATGGTCATCTTGCACCTCGGAACCATTGGACAAATCTCGTAGTTCGCATGTAGAGTTTTTCCACTTGTTAACTTAACCAATTAGATAACTTGCGATCATCTATGTACTGAGTAATTTTTTTTTTCCTATTGGTTCGCGGGCCCTTGTCAGTGAGTCCACTACGTCCAGGTTCGAGAAATCTGGGTGGACCCCACCCAAAGGGGGTCCACCCCTCGGTCACCACAGACCTAACCCCAAGAGCTTTCGGGTTTCGACCCTGTGACCTCCCATTGGCGAGGCCCCGACTTGACCGATTGTGCTAACCCTTGGGGCTCTATGTACTGATTAATTGTCTACCTAGATGTTTATATTTCAATTTCTAATGTGTTGATGGAGATAAAAATAAAATAAGAAATAAAAATAGAAACACAAATTTGAAATTGAAATTGACATTGAATATAATATGTATATAAATTAACACGTACATGTAGGCAGCGTCTTAGAAATTTACACGTACGTATAAATTAACACGTACATGTAGGCAGCGTCTTAGAAATTTACACGTACGTTAAAATCAATGCCTCAGATTTTGAATAGAAATGAAATAGTATGAGAAAATGGGGTTTTGCAGTAACCTATACAAGGAGAAGTTTACATAATTGTATTTTTCCATTTTAATTTATAAATTGTAAATGGAGATAAAAATAAAATAAAAAATAGAAATTTAAATTTGAAATTGGAATTGACTCTTTTATCGAAATAAATTATGTAAAAAGGGAGTTAACAATTAGTCAAAGAGAAGACATGTCGAAGACGATCATTGAAAACTAGGTCGTTATGGTCATCTCGCACCTCAGAACCATTGAACAAATCTCGAAGTTCACATGTAGAGTTTTTCCACTTGTTAACTCAACCAATTAGATAACTTGTGATCATCTATGTACTCAGTAATTGTCTGTCTAGATGATTCTATTTCAATCTCTAATGTGTTAATGGAGATAGAAATAAAATAAGAAATAGAAATAGAAACAAAAATTTGGAATTGAAATTGATATTGAATAGAATATGAATATAAATTAACACGTACGTGTAGGCAGCATCTTAGAAATTGACATGTACGTTAACATGTATGTCTCAGATTTGAATAGAAATAAAAGAGTATGAGAAAATGGGGTTTTACAATAAGCTATACGAGGGGAAATTTACGTAATTGTATTTTTCCATTTTAATTTATAAAGTGTAAATGGAGGTAGAAATAAAATAAAAAATAGAAATTTAAATTTGAAATTGAAATTGAAATTGACTCTTTACCGTAACCAATCATGTGAAAAGCGAGTTAGCAGGTAGTCAAAGCACAGACATGTCAAAAACGATCATTGAAAATTAGGTTGTTAGGGTTCTCGCACCTCTGAACCTTAGAACAAATCTCGTAGTTCACATGTAGAGTTCTTCCACTTGTTAACTCAACTAATTAAATAACTTGTGATCATCTATGTACTTAGTAATTGTATGTCTAGATATATCTATTTCAATTTCTAATGTGTTGATGTAGATAGAAATAAAATAAGAAATAGAAATAGAAACAAAATTTTGAAATTGTAATTGACATTGAATAGAATATAAATATAAATTAACACGTATATGTAGGTAATGTCTTAGAAATTGACATATACGTTAAAATAATTGTATTTTTCCATAATTGTATTTTTCCATTTTAATTTATGAAGTTTAAATGGAGATATAAATAAAATAGAAATTAGAAATTTAAATTGTCTCTTTTACCAAAATCAATTACGTAGAAAGAGAGTTAACAAGTAGTCAAAAAGCAGACATGTTAAAAACGATCATTGAAAACTAGGTCGTTAAATAAGAAATAGAAATTGAAATAGAAATTTGAAATTGAAATTGACATTGAATAGAATGTAAATATAAATTAACACGTATATGTAGGGAATGTCTTAGAAATTGACATGTACGTTAAAATAAATGCCTTAGATTTTGAATAGAAGTGAAATAGTATGAGAAAATAGGGTTTACAGTAACCTATACGAGGAAAAATTTACATAATTGTATTTTTCCATTTTAATTTTTGAAGTGTAAATGGAGATAGAAATAAAAGAAAAAATAGAAATTTAAATTTGAAATTTAAATTGACCTTTTAACGAAAACAATTATGTAAAAAGGGTGTTAACAAGTTGTCAAAGAGCAAACATGTCAAAAACAATCATTGAAAACTAGGGCGTTATGGTCATCTTGCACGTCGGAACCGTTGGACAAATCTGGTAGTTCACATTTAGAGTTTTTCCACTTGTTAACTCAACCAATTAAATAACTCATGATCATCTATGTACTTAGTAATTGTATGTATAGATGTCTCTATTTCAATTTCTAATGTGTTAATGGAGATAGAAATAAAATAAGAAATAGAAATAAAAACAAAAGTTTGAAACTAAAATTGACATTGAATATAATATAAATATAAATTTACACGTACATGTGGGCAATGTCTTATAAATTGAAATGTATGTTAAAATCGACGCCTCAAATTTTGAATAGAACTGAAATAGTATGAGAAAATGGGGTTTTGCAGTAACTTATACGAGGAGAAATTTACATAATTGTATTTTTCCATTTTAACTTATGAAATGTAAATGGAGATAGAAATAAAATAAAAATTAGAAATTTAAATTTGAAATTGAAATTGTCTTATTTAACGAAATCAATTATGTAAAAAGGCAGTTAACAAGTAGTCAAAGAGCAGACATGTGGAAAACGATCATTGAAAACTAGGTCGTTATGGTCATCACGCACCTTGGAACCCTTGGACAAATCTCATAGTTCACATGTATACTTTTTCCACTGGTTAACTCAACCAATTAAATAACTTGTGATCATCTATGTACTCAGTAATTTTATGTCTAGATGTTTCTATTTCAATTTCTAATGTGTTAATGGTGATAGAAATAAAATAAGAAATAGAAATAGAAATTTGGAATTGAAATTGACATTGAATAGAACATAAATATAAATTAACATGTACATGTGGGTAGTGTCTTAGAAATTGACATGTACATTAAAATCAATGCCTTAGATTTTGAATAGAACTGAAATAGTATGAAAAAATGGGGTTTTGCAGTAACCTATACGAGGAGAAATCTACATAATTATATTTTTCAATTTTAATTTATGAAGTGTAACTCGAGATAGAAATTAAATAGAAATAGAAATTTAAATTTGAAATTGAAATTGACTCTTTTACCGAAATCAATTCTGTAAAAAGGGAGTTAACAAGTAGTCAAAGAGCATACATGTTGAAAATGATCATTGAAAACTAGGTCGTTATGGTCATCTCGCACCTCGGAACCATTGGACAAATCTCATAGTTCAAATGTAGAGTTTTTCCACTTGTAAACTCAACCAATCAGATAACCTGTGATCATCTATTTACTCAGTAATTGTCTATCTATATGTCTATTTCAATTTCTAATGTGTTAATGGAGATGGAAATAAAATAAGAAAAAGAAATAGAAAACATAAATTTGAAATTGAAATTGACATTGAATAGAATATGAATATAAATTAACGCATACCTGTAGGCAGCATCTTAGAAATTGACATGTAATTTAACATCAATGCCTCATATTTTCAATATAACTTAAAGAGTATGAGAAAATGGGGTTTTGTAGTAACCTATACGAGGAGAAATTTAAATAATTGTATTTTTTCATTTTAATTTATGAAGTGTAAATGGAGATAGAAATAAAAAATAAAAACGATCTTTGAAATCTAGGTCATTCTGTTCATCTCGCAACTCGGAACCATTGGACAAATCTCGTAGTAAACGTGCAGAGTTTTTCCACTAGTTAAGTCAACCAATTAAATAGTTTGTGATCATCTATGTACTAAGTAATTGTATGTCTAGAAGTTTCTATTTCAATTTCTAATGTGTTAATGGAGATAGAAATAAAATAAGAAATAGAAATAGAAAAAAAAAAATGAAATTGAAATTGTCAATGAATATAATATAAATATAAATTAACACGTACATGTAGGCAATGTCTAAGAAATTGACATGTATGTTGAAATCAATGCCATAGATTTTGAACAAAACTAAAACAGTATGAAAAAATGGGGTTTTGCAGTAACCTATACGAGGAGAAATTTATAATTGTATTTTTCCATTTTAATTTATGAAGTGTAAATGGAGATAGAAATAAAATAAAAATTAGAAATTTAAATTTGAAATTTAAATTGACTAGCTTACCGAAATGAACTATGTAAAAATGAATTTAACAAGTAGTCAAAGAGCAAACGTGCCGAAAATGATTATTGAAAACTAGGTCGTTATGGTCATTTCGCACCTCAGAACCTTGGACAAATCTCGTAGTTCACATGTAGAGTTTCTCCACTTGTTAAGTCAACCAATTAAATAACTTGTGATCATCTATGTTCTAAGTAATTGTATGTCTAGATGTTTCCATTTTTCAATTTCTAATGTGTTAATGGAGATAGAAATAAAATAAGAAATAGAAATAGAAAAAAAAAAATGAAATTGAAATTGTCAATGAATATAATATAAATATAAATTAACACGTACATGTAGGCAATGTCTAAGAAATTGACATGTATGTTGAAATCAATGCCATAGATTTTGAACAAAACTAAAACAGTATGAAAAAAAAGGTTTTGCAATAACCTATACAAGGATAAATTTACATAATTGTATTTTTCCATTTTTAATTTATGAAGTGTAAATGGAGATAGAAATAAAATAAAAAATAGGAATTTAAATTTGAAATTGAAATTGATTCTTTTAATGAAATCAATTATATAAAAACAGTGTTAACAAGTAGTCAAAGAGTAGACATGTCGAAAACGATAATTGAAAAGTAGGTCGTTATGGTCATCTCACGCCTCAAAACCATTGGACAAATCCCGTAGTTCACATGTAGAGTTTTACCACTTGTTAACTCAACCAATTAAATAACTTGTAATCATCTATGCACTGAGTAATTGTCATCTAGATGTTTCGATTTCAATTTCTAATGTGTTAATGGAGATAGAAATTAAATAAGAAATAGAAATAGAAACAAAAATTTGAAATTGAAATTGACATTGAATACAATTTGAATATAAATTAACACGTACATGTAGGCAACGTCTTAGAAATTGACATGTACTTTAAAATCAATGCCCTAGATTTTGAATAGAACTGAAATAGTATAAGAAAATGGGATTTTGCAGTAACCTATACGAGGAGAAATTTACATAATTGTATTTTTCCATTTTAATTTATGAAGTGTAAGTGGAGATAGAAATAAAATAAAAAATAGAAATTTAAACTTGAAATTGAAATTGACTGTTTTACCGAAATCAAATATGTAAAAAGGGAGTTAACAAGTAGTCAAAGAGCATACATGTCGAAACTATTTCAATTTCTAATGTGCTAATGGAGATAGAAATAAAATAAGAAATACAAATAGAAACATAAATTTGAAATTGAAATTGAGAATGAAGACAATATAAATATAAATTAACATGTACATGTAGGCAATCTCTTAGAAGTTGACATGTACTTTAAAACCAATGCCTTAGATTTTGAATAGAACTAAAATAGTATGAGAAAATAGGGTTTTGCAGTGACCTATACGAGAAGAAATTTACATAATTGTATTTTTCCATTTTAATATATGAAGTGTAAATGGAGATAGAAATAAAATTTAAAATTTAAAATTTAAATTTGAAATTGAAATTGACTCTTTTACAGAAATTAATTATATAAAAAGGGAGTTAACAAGTAGTGAAAGAGGAGACATGTCAAAAACGATCATTGAAAACTAGGTCGTTATGGTCCTCTCGCACCTCGAAACTGTTGGACAAATCTTGTAGTTCACATTAGAGTTTTTCCACATGTTAACTGAACCAATTAAATAACTTGTGATCATCTATGTACTTAGTAATTGTATGTCTAGATGTTTCTATTTCAATTTCTAATGTGTTAATGGAGACAGAAATAAAATAAGAAATAGAAATAGAAACAAAAATTTGAAATTGAAATTGACATTGAATACAATATAGATATAAATTAACA